>JAODPA010066958.1:0-10735 GCA_025585075.1 Nepenthes mirabilis
ATTTAGATATTTCAAAAAATATCATATTTTGTTACCTTTAGATCAATAATTAAAAAACTTTCAGATTTTGATGCGTCTCAGAAATGCAAATTAATACATGAATTAGGGAGCTGTGTAGTTTTATTAGGATATCTAGATAGTGACGGATCCGATCTTCGTAATTCTAAATTTGAATCTTACACACCATAATAAAATGAATTAGAGGTAAGATGTATATGAGACTCACTCCCAAATATATCTTTCAATGTTGAAATCAATAATCTTTCTAAGCAGATGGAAAGATAATGAGAAAATAGAAGCTAGAATTGAAAGATGATGGAGATGAGTATAAATTCGAAGAGTTTTGCTCCATTTGATATACTTGAACATTTAAGTTTCTTTTTTCTCTCTCCTTTTTTTCTTCCCATTCTTTTTGTTTGGAAGAACTTATACTTATAACCAGAGGTCTTGTTTGACCAGTCAGCATTTGTGATCGTTACATATGTTTAGAGCCGTTTAGAATTGATTTGGAAAGGTGTTACTTTTAACGTGTAATTATTATCCTAATTTAATGTTGAAATTGCCTAACTATTAATGATTGGATCATTTCGGCTATTTTCTGGATTTGGTCATTAATTGGATCATGATTATTTTTTGATTTTTGATAACAGATTGATCGAATTAAACTTTTCAATTGATTTTCCTGAGAGTTACTATTCAACTATTTGGATTGGCTTTATTACTTTTTTGATTTGGCACTGGAGTTTTGGACCTTAATCTAACTTTGCGCTGGGTAGGTCCACCTTGGGCCATACCCAACATTAGTCTTTCTCACTTAGAGGTTTGAATTCGGACTCTTCGTATGTCACTGACGGAATGCCAAGTGATATGCCCTCAATGCGCATTTCTACTGTGGATTTTTTGCTAATCAAGGGTATTGTTTGGTAGGATTTAATTCTTTAACTTTAATGAATATGATTCAGTATTTTCTTTGAACCGATAGGCAACTAAGCCTTCGTTTTAGCTATAAATTGAGGAGCCTTCTTCATGTGACATTCTGGGGCACTCCTTTTCTTGCTCAACTATATGACTATTTTTAGCAAATATGTCATACTTGCAGTTATGGTTGGGTAATGTTGGAGTAAGTGGAGGAGATACTTCAAGTTTCAAAATCACAGCTAGAGGAGGCATTTGTTTTCCTTTTATATGGAAACTATCTTGGTTTTCCTTTTTTATGTCTGTTTCCAAAGCTAGGCTCTCGCGTTGTAACAAGGCCCTCAGCCTTATGATCCCTCTTGAGGTGATCTAGGTGGTTGTTGTAGGCATGGGCAGATAATTTTTTCTTTCTTTTCTTTCCTCTACGATACTTTGAAGTTCCTGAAGAGGAAATTTTTTTATCCGGGTTGTTGTTCTATATCTTTCTCAATTTCATCGGAGTTGTACTTTTACTATTTTCAGTTTGTACATTGTAAAGATTTAATGAATAGAACTACCTGAATAATAATTCGTTTTCTTTACATGGTTTCAATATGTTTACAATTTTTGAGCAATGAAGTGCTGATCATGTGCTTAAATATCGTTTTCCTTTCCTCAAATTTTGGCAATCTAATAACTCCAATTTCTAACAATTTAGACTTTTGACATTTCAGTGCGTAATAATTTAATCTAAGTGAGCACGGGATTAGCATATTCGTGGATCAATTGGGTCGACTTTAATTAGAGCTGAATCATCTAATCATGATTAATAAAGAGATAGAGCTGCCTACTGACAATATGCAGCCTTGGGAAGCATCGCGTCAGATCATCATAACTGGCACAAAGAGATGGATGTGCATCATTGCCTTCCTATGCTGACACGTGTATCATCCATTATGATGATGTGCTCCTTTGGTATATCCAGGCGATGTCATTTTAGATTGGAGTCTTTGCCTATTTAAATTATGGCGCTTCTTCACTTCTTCATCTCTTTATATTCTATTTCTCTTAGCCCCAATTTGCTTTCTATTTCTTCTTGTTTTCAAAGCTTCTTTAGCGGCTTCCAAGGGTGTTGCTGAGATTCCATCCAACCTTACAGTCGAGAATATATTGAATATTTACAATAGGTTTAACATTCCTGTTGCCATTCTCTTCTAGGTCCATACACCCTTCAAGAGAGCTTGTCTTCTAAGGCTTGGCTTCATCACCATCTACAAAATCCATCTAAAGGAGGGGCTTCGAATTCCTTTTGTGAGTGAGCTTTATTCCCGTGGCGTGCCTCCATTTTAACGCCATCAGGTATTTGGTCTCCCTGTGTATTTTTCTTTGCTGTTGGGAGCTTCATCAGGATGTTAGGATTGTTAAAGTCATTTTTGGTTTAACCAGGAGAATGACTGGTTTTCATTTACTCCCAAGAAGAAGTATAGAATAAGCAGAGGGAATCTAGATTCAATAAAGGGCTAGAAGGATCGATACTTTTCTATTACGGTTCCTTCTAACTAGACCCCTTCCAATGAGTGAAAGTTGGCAACCTAGACTATATTGGCAACGTTGTGGAGACTGAGTCTATCATGGCTCAACCTTTGACCAAATTGATTGAGAAAAATACGGTGTTGCTCTGAAAGATGGGCCATATTTTGACTCAGCAGGCCATGTCTTAACCTAACTAGGAGGTTAGGATTGGAGGGGAGGTCATTACCAATTTTCCTTTCCACAAACCCAAGAGAAACCGGGGAAACTTTTAATTTGGGATCTTGAGAAAATAGCGACCACAGGAGCAAGTTCTCAGACTCTTGGTTCACCCCATCCATTCTCCATTGATGACTATGATAGGATGTGGTATTGTGCCTCCCAAAAAATCCTTCGGGATTTCTGGGTTATGGGGTCGCAATGCGGTGGGGTCGGTCACTTAAAAAAGCTTACCCTTAACACAGTTTTTACTTACCAAAAAAAAAAAGACTATGATAGGATGATTGATGAGACTTGTGATGAGATAACCACGTTGGAAGCTGGCGGGTCATCTCGAAGGCCAGATACTATCCTTTCTTCACTGGGCTGCCCAATTTTTGAGGAGGCACCTGATTTAACTGAGGATGGTAAAGCTTCACCACTCGCTACTTGAAGAATAAATGACCCTATTGTCAGCGGTTTGAATGAACTGATTGGTACTCCATTTCTAACTGAATATGGGGTCCCTATTTTTGTTAGCTCGTTGCCTAACGAGCCTATTTATACACCTCATGCTACTTTTGTAGCAGAGTCCATTAATAATGAAGGGAAGACAGAAGATTTTTCTGCTAATAATCTAGAGGTTTCGGTGGGGTTTCCTGGTCCTCAACGCTTTTCATCAGTGGTTCAAGAAAAAGAAGAGACCCCATAGGTTGATCCTTCACCATCTGGGCATCATGAGGATTTTGATTCCTTTTCCTCACCCCTAGATTTGAAGTTCCTCTTTTTCACTGTGCTTTGCCCCTTTTATTCTAGAGAACTCCATCTATTTTTGAGCCTGACTCGTCCTCAAATCCCTCTTTTGGATAGGAGTCTTTCGTTAGTGAGGGATTGCTTGCTCGACCCTGTACGCCCAAATACTTTTCTTACCTTATCATATCTGATTGATCATTCTACCTTGTTCAACAGTCATAGGAGCTTGTACACTTGATCAAGGATGGGTTGTACAAACACGACATTGACATTGCGTGCCTATCTAGAGCATATACGAAACCTATTGTGCTTAGAGAGATGGGGATCCGAGTCAAAGATGCCATCATTGTCGAGGCCGAGCAAGTCTAGGATTGGGCCGCTTACCTGGATAAAGAGTTGTCTGAGTGATTGGTGAGATATTGAGAGTAATCGGACAAAAATGCCGTAGCTGTGGATTGGATTGCCTCACTCGAGGATAAGTGCCTGGAAGTTGAGCATCATTTAATTTTTGATGCTAATCTGATTGTTGATCTTCAGGATAAGTGCACTCGACTTGAGAGAGAATTGAGGATATGCCTTCAACTAGAAGAGGTTGGGCCTGCTCTGGATGATAGATTCCAATATAGATTCTCTCTTTGTAGGCAGATCGTTTCTTTTGCTGGTCTTGATTTTCCTTTAAGCTAACTAGATCCAAGGAATTTTGGGATTTCTCAGCGTTCCAACATTAGGGATTTCTTGGAACTAGGACGAGGTTTGTCTTTTAGGTCTCAATCTAATTTTCGACCTTAGGAAAGTCGAGTCATTCATGGTTAGGCAATTGGTAATGTGGTAAATGTCTTTATGTGTTGAGGTCAGCTCCCCATATTGTGAATATTTGTATATTTAATAAATTAGCTAAATTTTTTTGATCATCATCACTAATGTTTTTTTTGTTCAGATTGAATTTTTGTTCAACACATTATTTATTTTTCGGCTAGGTAAGGTTACCATTGTTACTAGCTTTGTTGGACCCTGGTCTGCTAACCATATTTAACTGATGGTGCTCATTCCTATGGAAGGGCGTTGTAGCACTGATACTGAAAAAGCTCCCTAAAATTTTTATATTTCGATGTTTAATTTGAACTCTTAAAAAGGAATCTGAATTTTGTCCTCAAGCCCTTGAGTCTTTATATGGCTATCGATGTCTGACTATTTTTCGGGTCGCTAGGTTGCATTAATCAATGCAGTAACCTTGTTTTTGAATAGGTCATTTCAACAGGTGAGGGTCCCACCTAACTTATGGTCGATCATGGTCATTTAGATTCATGCAAGCACATAATTAAACAATTAATACAATAAACTAATTATAATATTATTGTTATCAATATGGTTAAGTATATCATATAAGCTCCCCATATGATGCATATAAAACATACCTCTATCTCGTTTAGACTTAGAAGCGAGCTTATTGATAATATTTCTTATGGTGGAGGGTATTTCGTACCCTTGGGACTAGTTTTATATTTTGGGTACGCAGTTTATATATACTATTTTGGATGATGGTTAAAATTAGGAATGGTCCTTCCTAATTGGGAGACAACATATTTCTATTGATGATCTTGCTGATAGCCTCTATGTTCCTTAAAACTAGGTCCACTATCTCAAACTACCTTGCCTTCACCATGTTGTTGTGATATCGAGCAACTTGTTGGTAGGCTAGGTTTTTTCTAAGAAGTTGAGAACTAGACAGATCGAAACTTTCAACTTAGAGGTTGAGTAGTCCAATCTCTAACAGGATGACCGCCTCTGTCTCGTAAAACAAATTGAATGGTGTTTCTCAAGTTAGTTCTCCAGGGGTCGTCTAGTAAGACCATAGTACAGATGGGAGCTCGTCTACCCAAGAGGTCTCTATATCTTCCAACTTCATTTTCAACCCGTACAACAAAGTCCGATTTGTTACCTTTCCTTACCCGTTCATCTAGGAATAGGCAATAAAGACGTGGACCAGCATAATTCCTAGGTTTGTGCAATACTTTATAAATCTTTTTTCAATGAATTGGGTTCTATTATTGGTCACTATGACCTTGGGTATCCCAAACCTACAAACAATGTTCTATTGGATGAATTTGGTCACATTCTACTTATTTTTACCAATGGGGAAGCTTCTACCCACTTTGTAAAGTTGTTTATTGTGATTATGGTGATTGTCTTTACCCCATGGTAATTGGAAATGGGCTTAACATATCGAGCCCTCATTGTGCAAACAACCAAGGTGAATGTAGGGGCTGATACTCGACATGAGGCCTATGAGAGACGTTACTGTGGATTGACAATTCTCGCATTTCTAATGAACTCCATGGCATCTTTTTTCTTCATAGGCTAGGTGTAAACCTATCACATGACTTTGAATGTTGGGTTCTTACCCCTATATGTGATCCGTAGATTCTGAAATATACTTTGTTTAATGTGTAGTTGACTTTAATTGATGTTAAGTAACACATGTAGGGGATAGAATACCCTCTTTGGTATAGTTTCCTATACATGGGGGTGTACCATCCCACTTTTTTCTTTATGTGCTTGGCTTCTTCCAAGTTCTCCGATAGCAGGACCTCTTCAAGATACCTTTGGTACGAAGTCATCCAAGTGTTGTCATCTAAATCTGCATTATTTCTTCGGAAACTTCTATGTTTGGGGTCTCAAGGACTTCCCTCATCTCCCTTGCATATTGCTCAGGATTTTCAAGCGTAGCTATTTTTGCCAACTAATCTACTTTCCAATTGTCTTTCCTTGGGATGTAACGAATTTGCACCTTGTCGAATGAGTACAATAGGCTTTTCACTTTGGCAAGGTACTTCGCTAGGCAAGGACTAGATGCTTCGAATTTTCCGATCACTTGATTGACCGCTAATTTGGAATCATTGCGGACGATCAGGCTCTTTATTGCACATTCCTTTGCTACCTTGAGCCCGACTAATAGGGTTTCATATTCTCCCATATTGTTAGTGGCCAAAAACTCGAGTGTCATCGAGTACTTTATCTCAGATCATTCTAGAGTTACCAGGATAATGCAGCCCCACTTCTTGATTGAGAGGATCACCCATCCACATACAAGATTCATGTTGGAGTCTCCTCATGTTGAAGTTTGTCTTTGTTCTTCTTGAAGTCACTTGGAATCACAGTTATCACTTTCACTACAAATTCCACGAGGGCCTGACCTTTTATGGACAGACATACTCGAAACTATATGTCAAACTCACCTAATTCTATGGTCCATTTTATCAAACGTTAAGACACTTTAAATCTCTATAAGATCCCTTTCAGTAGTTGATTGGTTAAGACGATCATCTTATGGGTTTAAAAGTATGGTTGGAACTTTCTAGTGGAGTGGATCAATGCTAAAGTGACCCTCTCAGTATGCGAATACTAAGTCTCCGTATCTATCAGAATTTTATTGACATAATAGACCGACCATTATATTTTAGATTCTTGCCTAACCAGGATTGAACTTAATTACATATCATATATAGCTAAATAAAGATATAATTCTTCGCCTTCTCTGGGTCTCGAATATGGTTATTGACTAGTATGCTTTTGAAGAGCATGTCGTCTACGTATACCTATATATTCCTTCCTATTTAAGCATTGAATATTTTATTCACTAGCCTCTGATATGACATCCTTGTATTTTTCAAGCCAAAGGATATGACTTTATAATAGTATATCCTTGATCAGTCATACATGAGTTTAGTTCCTCATCTTTTGGATACATTCGTATTTAATTGTATCTTGATTAAGTATCTATGAAGCTTAGTAGTCGTGCCTGGACATTGAGTCTACTAATAAATAAATTCTCAACAATGGAAAGCTATCTTTTGGGTATACCTTATTCACTTCAGTGAAGTTGACACTATCTGTCATTTTTTATTATTTTTATTAACGAGCACAGTATTAGACAGCCAATTAGAGTATTAGACTTCCCTTTTGAAGCCTACATCAAGCAGTTTCTTAACTTCTCTCATAGTGACGAGCCTTTCTATGGAGTGGTTGTTCTGTTTCAACCAAATTAGCTTGTGCCCAAGATCTAAGCCCAACTTGGGGACCATCACATCAGTTAGTATTCTAGGCATATCCACTGGCATCCATGCAAATAATTTTGAGTTCTATCGAAGGAATGTTATCAATTGCTACCGTTGCTGAACAGGAAGAGAGCTTTCCATTTGTATGCACTTTTTGGGATCACTCAAATCTAGTGGGATTCGTAGGGTAGATTTACTAGGTTAACCTTGTTGCAGAGTTGCTTCATCTCAAAGGTCGAACTTATCAATTGGTCAATTCGGAATCAATTGGCTTATCTAGGCTAGGTAGCAGGTTCGGCTGGTGATTTGTTCGCTCAACACTTTCCTACCCCACATAGGGTCATGAACTCTATTTTTAAGTGTGATATTCATATCACCACCCCAAATGCCACTAGATAGTGCCGACCCAATATTACATTGTAAACTAAGGGTATGTCCACTAGGAACGTCAGCATTTGAAAAGCAGTTGTTAGGTACGTCCTCAATGTAACTTCTAACTAAATGGTTACTTCAAATCTAACGAATTTGTTGTCTAACCCATATAAGGGACCATCGACCAATCTTATCTAACTTCTTTTGAATCCGAGCTTAAAGAAAGTGTTAAGATAAAGTAAATTTTGAGAACTTTTATTATCAACGAAGACTCGTTTTAATTAGTAATCAATAGTACTTTTTGAAATGTGTATGGATATAATAAGAGGATCAGAATGATGAGTAATTATATGAGCCATATCGTCATCTCTAAAACTAATAATATTATTCCATATTCCTAACTTCTATCTCTTGTTGTTGGAAGCACCCTCGAGACGATCAGGAACTTTAGTTCTAGGTGGCCTTGTCGATATTATGTTTACTACCCACACTACAACCCGGCTATGAGGTTGTTAATGTTATTCCATCCCATCATTGCTAGTGTTGCTGAGAATGTGTCTCAGATCTTTTAAGTACTTGTTGAGGTAATCTTTTTGAATGGTCTCAATTTCTTTCTACAGGGTCTGATAGTCTTTGATACTGTGACTCAGAGATCGATAATAGAAGCAATGTTTCAACTAATCTCTTTCTTCTGGGTTCTTCACTGTCTTTGACTAGTTTAGGAATTTCTCATTCTAAATTTACATCAAAACGTTTGTTTGAGTATCATTCAAAGGAGTGAGATTCAATGGTTTGTACTCACATCTGACATCGGAATCTGCTCTCAGTTGCTCCTCGAATCTTTAGTGGGGGACCTATTGCTACTCTTTTTCCCATCGGTCGATCCCGAGTGGTAGTTTGCACTCTTTGGCCTTTTTGCCTTGTTAGCTTCATCAGCGGCAATGTACGCTCGGGTGATGGTCTCCACCTCAAGGAATTTCTTAGGTTCTCATTGAACCAAATATTTAAAGAACTTGTTTGGCTGTACAGTTTCCATAAATGAGTTTAACTTCACATTATCGGTAAATTTTGAGATTCCTCAAGCCTCCATGTTAAATTAGGCTAAGAAACTTTTCAGATTTTCATTTGGACCTTACCAAATTTAGATAAGGCGTTGCGGCTGTTTTTTCTCCCTTATATTGGAAGCAAATTGTGACAGGAATCTATCGAACAGCTCTTAAAAAAATCCCATTGAATTTGGTGCTAGCTAGTAAAAGCAAATTCGAGCATCATCTTTTAAGTTTAATGGGAGTAGAGACATAAGGCAGGGTCTTCTAGACCCTAGAGTCCTCGTAAGGTTCAAAAGTGATTTAAATGGTCAATTGGATCAAAGTTTCTATCAAAAGATTCAAGAATTGGCATTTTAAATTTAAAAAGGAGTCAATACATCCTGATCTCTCTTGTAAATAGGAACATGCCTAAGTTGGCCAAATGTTTGACCATACTTTCTTAAAACAGTTGTTCAATTTTTTTGATTCTTTCCTCCACCGCAAAGGTGGACGTAATCCTCTTTATATTAAAGAACGTCCTCAGCTACAAGTGGTTAGTGGATACATGAGGGGCCTGTCGGCTCGGAGCATTTCTTAGAAGGCTGCTGCATGAAGCCTCATCCTGAGTTGAGCGTTCCCCCACATCTCGAAAGCAATGTAGATTTCACCACTCAAGGCTTTCCTCTTAGGTTTTGAAATTAAGCCAACCTTCAAGTTGAGATGGGATCCTTTCAAGTAAGGCTTCTCGAGCCTTTGGGCTATGAGGTCATCCCCTTGGAGGGTTGCTTTTTTCTTTGATTCATCCTCCTGGAAGAGGAGACTTGAGAATTAGGGGATGAAGCCCCCAATAGGTGTCCTTCCATCCTATTCCAGAGAGACTTGAGAATATTTGGACATGGAGTCAACCTGAGGTACCAACATGTCGATGTTTACATTTGTGGGTGGATGAATATCCCCGTGACTACCCACTCTTGGGTCATTGCAGCGGGAGATGATGTCCTCGAGTGACAAACTCGACTGGCCTTGGTATTAACTATGTTTGCTTTGTTGTGTTGAATGTAGTCTGATTTTTATCATTGGTGAAAACGAGTAGCTTGACTATGCTTCCATAAACGACGCTAATAGTACATCTTGAGAATCTAGATTAATATACGAATTATGAAGCCATATAGTTCAACTAGAATATCCAAAAAGTGATGAGTTTGATTTTTGCAATTTCAAATTCAAATTTTACACACCACAACAGAATACATTAAAGGTAAGAGGTATACAGGACTCGCTCTATAGCATATTTTTTGATACTCAAATTAATAATCTTTCTAAACAAATAAAAAGATAATAAGAAAATAGATGGTAGAATTAAAAGATGATAAGGATGAGTATAAATTCAAAAGGCTTTGCTTTACTTGATACACTCGAACGTTTGAAAGTCTTTTTTCTCTATCCTTTTTTCTTACCTCTCTCTTTGTTTGGGAGAAGTTATATTTATAGCCAGAGGTCCTATTTGGCCGATCAGTATTTGAAATTGCTACATGTGTCTAGAACTGTTTCAGAATAGTTGTGAAAAGACGTTATTTTTAGCTTGTAACTATCATTCCAATTTAATAACAAAATTACTTGATTATTAATGATGGGATTGTTTTGGCCATTTTTTGAATTAGATCAGTAACTGGCAAATAATTATCTATTGGTTTTCGGAAACCAACGCTAGAATTAAGCCTTTGGATTAATACTCTTAAAAGTTACTATTTGATTGTTTAGACAAGCTTTGTTGCTTCTTCGAGTGGCCACTAGAGTCTTGGCCTTGATCCAAGTTTACACTAAGCTAATCCGCCTTGAACCATATCCAACATATATAAATAATAATATGACACATATGATTAAAAGATGTTATTTAAAATAAAA
>JAODPA010066959.1:0-33724 GCA_025585075.1 Nepenthes mirabilis
AGAATAAAATTAGAAAAAAAATTAAAAAATTCTCAGCAATTTTTTCCTTCTGTTTTGAAGGCAATGCCAGGAATCAGCATATTTTTCTAAGTGTTAGCACAATGAATTTAATCCCTCTCTTGTGTGAAATCCATAGATTTATTTTGCTTAAATAATAAGCACGGAAATTTCAAAAACTACAAATATAAATTTACTAACAAAATTTATTAACGGAGATGAATAGCCCTAGCCAACATGATGGAGAATCAACCACCCCCCACCATTGAATCCATTCATATTAGCAAAGCTCTTTCAATTGGAGTCAGAAGAGCTGTAACCCTACCTATCATAAGGCGAGCCATGCCTCAATATTTTGGACAAAGTTTGGGTTAGACTTCGGGTTTTTTCTTAATAAATTCAAGTCCAGTTTAATCATATTATCACGCCAGGAGGTGTTAGAGCACTTTCATGTGTTAAAATTCTCGATGATATGATATCATATTTATCTATTTATATTAATGAACTCACATAAGAATTGATAAATAAATAGAAGTCAGGACATTCGAGGTTGTTTCAAATGTGGCTAAAAGGTGTCCCCAAGAATTTTCTATTCTAAACTGCCATACAGTCTTTCTTAAAATTGCAGGGATCCTAATAAACTCAACAATCTGAAGCTATAAATCTGTTAATCCGACTGAGAAATGAAGGTTTGGTTTATTCGGGTTCCAATAGGACCAAAGAAGGGGGAAAAATAACATGAACAAACAAAAATAGCTGTGCCGCTGTTGCGAAGAATACCTTTTTCTAGTTGATAGATCAATCATCCGGAACTCGAAGCAACTTTGTGACAGTCGTCTGCCTCGTCGTGAGGGAAACTTGGAGCCTTTGGAATCAGGCCGAGCATTTTGAACATCAGTTGATCGGCATCGAAATTGTTGTTCGGGGTCGTCAACAGCTTCTCACCAGTGAAGATGGAATTTGCACCAGCAAGGAAGCACAAGGCTTGTTCGGGAATGCTAAACCGAACCCTTCCGGCTGATAGCCTCACCATTGCATTAGGCATCACCATACGGGCCGTGGCGATCATCCGAATCATCTCCCATATTTCAACGGACTGAACACAGTTGTTAGGACAGATGTTAATAGAGAAGCCTAAAGTCCTATTAAGTGGGATCAGCACAATATTCGAGCGGAGACAGGAACAAAGCCTCAATTTGAATTTCGATTGGCATTTTAATATGAAGAAAAGCAAGGTAATCAAAGACGGGGGAAGATACCAATAAACTAAATATTACTCAAATATTCATTAATAACCGATTACAAAGGTAATACGGTGCCGTTTTATGGGCAACAACCCCAAAAAATATCCTAAATATCTGTCTCCTGTAAGTAAGAAGGAACAGAAATTAATAGAATTCAATCCATCTCGACTTCATAAGATGAAAGATAATTCCTTAAATATTCTTAGTACCCCAAAATCATGAAACTACAATAATCACATGGACAATAACGAATAAAGATAATATCGCATTATGAGATTTCACTGCCAATTCCTATTCCTGGTCATTCTCCCAACTGGTAAAAATACACCTCGTTTTAAGGAACTGTAGGGTGAGAGAAGGCATCTTGGAAGCACAAAATTCAAGAGCAGAGTGTAACTCTTCTAGGCTTAGAAAAAACCTCAAAGCCAGGACAGTGCAACCCTGTTTAAACTTAAAAATAGAACAAGTCTGAATCATCATTATTAACAGAATAAGTTTTCGAATTCTCTATAAATGTAATAGACTTGCTCAAAGAATGAACTATGAGTTACTTGAAGAATCAATCTGAAGTGAATGCAATATGACGTTGAAAAAGAACTCAAGATGATAAAAACAACTAGGTTCACAAAGTCAACATCTTTTCAGGTAATGATATACAATTATGGCAGCTATCTAGAAAAGGTTACAAGACTTCAACTGCAGCAACACATCAACCCTAAGTGATTCCACAAAATAAGCACATAAAGCATTGGTCGTGTAAATTGCATTCTGCCAAAATTAAGTGGCATGCAGTCTCCAATGCGACAAGCAAAACATTAATCGTAGGTTTAATGAGACAGTCAGATTACCTTCTGATCTTCAAGAGGAGTGCCCTTTACTGCAACAAGTGCATTAATGGGAACACTCTCTGGGTGTGTAGGAAGAGTTGCCAATGTATGCAACAACCCCACTCGGTCCTCCTCAGCTTCTCCAAGTCCTATTATTCCTCCTATTGTTAAAGGAGATGGTTAATCATAGAGAAATCATAAAAGAGCTTTTCGTAGAAATATAAATTATTTCTAAATATAAATTATTTCTGAAACGATAATCCTGAAACTGAACACAGCATGAAGCAGTGCACCTCAAATAAATACATTAAGATATGTGTTTTGTTTTGGGATCAATAAAAAGGATCTAATTTATCAGTGAGATGCCAACATGGGATTAATGGAGTACATCAGGAACTAGAAGAGGCAGAAGCAAAAAAAAAAAAAAACACTTGAGAAAAGGTTTAACATCTTGAAGACGACAACAAAAATCCAACAACATAGAGGACAGGATAGTTTGCTCTGGTCCCTCACAGCCAAAGTGAATAGGAAGGGAAGGGGCAGAACAAGGAAAAAGAAAAAGAGAGAAGGCAGAAAAAGAATAAAAGAGAGAATACATACAAGAAAACTACAGAAATGGACAATAACAAAACAAATAGAAATCGTCATAACCTAAATTGAAGAGGCTCCACATATAAATCTTCCTAGCATGTATAGCAACATCTGCATCACAAAGGGATAATCTCCAAGCATTATCCTTCCATTTCCTTATAGTAAAACATTCCCCAAGCAAAGAACTCATCTAGAACTAAACTATATCTTCAGCAAGAGAATACTCACTACAGAAAGAGCAAAAAGCAGGTCTCATGCCACTTAATGAAACAAAAACAAATGGATGTTAAATCATCCATTTGGAAGCATGAGGCCTCCCTGTCAACTATCAACAGTGAAATACCTATCCTAAGCAACTGCCCATTCTGAAAAAGAAGCCCTCAGTGGGAAATTTGAGGCTTGTAAATTTTGAAAAAACTATTTAACTATTTAGCCATTTCCTTTTCCTTTTTACTTTTCCATTTCCAAAGTTATTTTCTGAAAAGGTGTGGTCATTTATTTTCACTAGAAACATGTCTATTTTGACAATTCAATAATTAATAGTCATTAGCAATGTGTCAATCAATCAACCTATGATTAGGGCTATTAAACAACTCAAACTTAACTTTGTTGTATCAGTGGAAACAAAGCAAGAATAGTACACACAAGACAGCGAATTTATATGGCTCACTCTCGGAAAGAGCCACATCCATGGACACCAAATAATGTGATTTCACTATATTTGAAGGAGTGTGATGGAAATAACCTTGATCACACTCTTCTCACCAAGAACACTTGATTATTTAGTGAAAACCCAAACACCTCTAATCTGGAACACCTCAAAAACAAAGTACTGGCTGAGCTTACTGCTTCCTGGCAGTTTGGTTGAACTGTTTTAGTGTTTGGTCGTGTTTAATGCACTAAAGTCGCTAGCACACTTAATTATAAGTTGATACAAGTGACGTCTACCTAATGAATACAAATGTGGGGCTTCTAGGAGTGATTAAATTGGGCATTAACCATGAATTTATGGTTCATTCTCTTGTCATCAAAGACATAATCAATACAACCCCAATTCCCATGGTAGCCATCATTGTCTTGCATACTTCTAAGGATCATTAATGCATCAAACTCTCCTATAGAGAGTCTTAAACAGGGTATACAAAAGATGAAACTCATAAAAGAGGAGTGATGGCTTCACAAACTTGTGGTAGCTCAATTAGAAGGTTGGCTCTTATCTCTAGCATAACTCATGAAATTAATAAATGGAGTTCATGCCCAATTTTAAGCTTCTCAAATTAAAAACTCAGTCTAAGTAAAGCAGTACTCAATTTGTTTACAACCTTACATAATGAGTAGTGCTCAATAAGTCAGTTGTTGCTATTGATAACATAACAAATCTTAAAAAGATGATCCTTTAAATTAAAAGCGTAGCTAGTATTTTGTCATTAGAAATAATGATGTACAAATTATAAATTTCATTAAGTTGTAAGAAAAATTAGACAGTGGACTTAGTATTATAAAGAGGAGCACACTTTTGGCTTCTCGTATCAAGTGATGTTATAATATATAATAATGTGTAAAAAATGTCATTTATAAAGATGAAATCTCACTAAAGATTTGTAGGTAATTCTAATGTATGTATTTAATAAGATTTTACATAAGTGAAAGGTTTTCTTTTTTTTTTTTTTTTTTTTGGTCAATTTTATTCAATAGAATTAATATATTAACCACAAATATTACGCTAGCAATTAACAAAATGCAAAATAAAAAAAAAAAACAAAAGATTTAGCAACAACTCTACAATAAACATAGACTATCACTAGGGAAATACTATTATACAATATAAGTTGAAGTTTGGCACCAATTATATAATACATGATTGTAAAGAAAGGAAAAACATTAGAGTGACAAAGGGTTTTTTTGCCCATTCAAGAGGTTGAACGTAAAAGAGCATGAGAAGAAAAGCAAAGGGATAGGGGGGAAATATTGGCAGAATATCAGTTGAATTTTGAATATCAACTAACATATTACGATATATCGTGATTTTCTCATAATAGTGAGAAATATATATATATATATCTAGATCCGAATTACTAAATGAATTACGAAACCGCTTGATCTCGCCCGACAGGTTGAATTAAAGTGGGTCCGGCCTTCGTTACTTTGAAATATGATCTTGCACACCACAACTAACAAACAAAAGATTAAAGGATGGCAGGACTTACTCTCCGATTTATTCTCTGACGCTCAAATCAGAAATCTTTCTTAGCCGAATAGAAAAATGGGAGGATGAGAAGATAATGCGTAGATGCATGTAAACGGGAATTGAGTGTTTGCTGGAGGACAATGCTCCGATGATGCACTTAGCAGGTGAGCGGTTTAGAAGAAGTGTGCTCAACTGGAAGCGGCTTAGAGAGAGAAGTGCACCCGACGAGAAACAACTTAGAGAGGGAGGTGTGCTTGACAGAGAGCAACTTATAGAGAGAGGTGAGCTCGATGGGAAGCGGCTTCTAGTTACTTTTATAAGAGAGTAGCTAGTGGTCGTCCGACTGCTAGGTAGAGAATCCGATTGCTGCTCGAGGCATTGAGAGCATTTAAGCCAATGATTAGGCTGCTGATCTCCAAAATCTCTCCGTTCGAAGAAGCCTCCCATTTTTACGGAGGAAAGGATGTATATGTAGAGTGAGTACCGGTTTAGCCATTACTAGGCCTCGTGACTAGTGACAGTTGTTTGCATGAATCTGCTGAGCTGTTTTAGCGATCGCAAGGGCGGTTATGGAAATTGCTGTCATCTGAGAATATTCGCTCCCCTGTCTGAGCAATCATGGGAGCACTATATGGTAACTGTGGCCTAAGAAGATTTGTTGAGCCGCAACTACCATCGTAGGACAATATGCAATCATAGGGTGATATTTTGGGTATATTTGCTAAGCTGTCAAAGTAGTTATAGGGCGGCAGTATAGTAAGTACCACCTGCTTGCAGGCGCTGAGCTGTGAAGGCTGTTTAGTTAAAGGGACAACCACTTGAGTGACATATTGTGTAACCCTAATTGCCCGTTTTCTACTGAGCAATTTTGGGTCGATCTACTTGGGCCAACCGTGACGTACTTTGGATCCTGAGCTCTGGGTAGGTCCATAAATTATCAAACCCATCATTAGCCTCCCATACCAAGAGGTTTGAATTTTTAACCCCTGGCATGTTCCTGATGAGACGCTGCCTGCAAGTCTTCATTGCATGACTCCAATATTCTTGCATAGTTCGAATAGCTGAAGCGCTTGAATGCAATGTCTTGTTGTTGTTCCAGATCATTCTATCTGGCCCGGTAGGCACAAGAGGTGCTCCGCGTGATGGCGGAGGCTTTGTATTGACGAGATGTCGAGATCTCATACCTATCTGAGCTGCATGCCGATCCTATCATGCTCGAAGAGATGGAAAGTCGAGTAAATACTGCTATTACCAATGTTCTATAGAGTCAAGAGCGGGCCGCTAACCTTGACCACGAGCTATCCGAGTCTAAGGCGAGATCCCAAGAACTCACGGAGGAGAAATCTCAAACTCTAGATCGGATCGCCTTGCTCGAGGACGCACTTCAGGAGGCTGAGCAGCAACTCACCGATCTAATTTGGTTGATTCCCTAGGGATAGGAGGGGAGCCTTCACCATGTTCAACGGGGGGGCTCCAAGCCTTAGGATTGTCGCCTATCTAAGTCGTAGACTTAGGCAGTATTTTGCTGAATGGACTCTCCTGGTCGCACGTGCATATGATGATTCTTCATTTATGTTGAGTTATTTTGCTCGATGCTTATTCTGTTTGCCGATTGAGCATTGCCGCTGTCGTCGCCAGGCTTGGATGGGCGCATCCATCCAGCCATGCGCATTCCCGCAGGAGGAGGTCGTAGCACTGGGAAAGACTATTTGCTGGTTAAGCATTATTGCTATCGTTGTCGGGCTTAGATGGACGTCTCTGTCCAGTTGTGCTTGCTCCTGTGAGGTCATGGCACTGAGAAAGGCTGATTGTCCGCTATGCGTTATTGTTATCGTCGCCGGGTTTTGGCGGAGTCTAAACCGTCGCCTGTATTTGATTGATGGTACTCGTCCTAATAAGAGAGAGTCGTTACACTTGTGCATTGGGTCCTATTCCGCAGAGGGTCTTGTTTGGTTTTGGCTGTAATATTTGACCTTATTTAGGCCGCTAAATTGTTTGGACAAAGGTTTAGGGTTCAACCTTGTTTGGGCCGCTCAGTTAGTTGGACCGAAATTTTTGATCGGGTTGCAACAGGTCATGTTGCAGGTGAAAGATTTCACGCGACTTGAGAGCAGTCTAGCCCATGGAATTTATGCAAGCACTCAAGCATTCAAATAGACATGAGAGATAAGATAAATAAACGATTTATTTTACCAATTGAAACGTGCCGACATCACACAAGCAGTTCGCATGATGTGTGCAGAGTGTACTTGTGCTTGGCGGCGATCTGCCGATAGTGCTTCTAGAGGTGGTAGTGTTCCATGCCTGCGGGACCGATTTTCTATTCTAGATGCATAGCTTGTATGCCCTATTTTGAAGGATCATCGAGGCCAGCAACGGTTTCTCTCGGCTGGGAGACTCTTTGTTCCTGTCAGCGGTTCTGCCCATGGCCTCTACACTCCGAAGAACTAGGTCCCTCGCCTCGCACTGGCATGCTTTCACCTTCTTGCCGCAGTGCTAAGCGATTTGCTGCTGGTAAGTTGCTAAGCGCAGCCTTGTTGCATTTTAGGCTTCTTTGAGTAGGTTAAGATGCTCTATGAGTTATTGGGAATTGCTTGGTAGGTCAAAGCTTTTAACTCGAAATCCGGGTAGATCAATCTTCATCGAGATGGTCACTTTAGCTCTACAGCATAAGCTGAATGGCACTTCACGTGTAGGTTCCCTCAGCACTGTTTGGCTGGACCACAACACGGAAGGGGGTTCATCCACCCAGGAGCCCTTTGTGTCCTCAAACTTTGCCTTCAACTCATGCAGTAGCATTCGGTCCGTAACTTTCATTTACCCGTTGGCCTGAGAGTAAACAACAGAAGTGTAAACAGCCTCATTCCCAAACCCGTGCAGTACTCGGTGAAGCACTTATCAGAGAATTGGGTTCTGTCACTGATGACTATGACCCCAGAAATCCCTAGTTTGCATAGAAGTCAGAAATCTTTCTTAACTGAATAGAAAAATGAGAGAATGAAAAGATAATATGTAGATGTATGCAAAGGAGGATTGAGTGTTCACTGGAGGGCAATGCTCCGATGATGTGCTCAGCGAGTGAGTGACTTAGAGAAAATGCACTTGACTAGGAGCGGCTTAGAGAGAAAGGTGTGCTCGACTGGGAGCGGCTTAGAGGGAGAACTGCACTTGATGGAGAGCGGCTTAGAGAAGGATGTGCCCAACTGAGTAGCTTAGTGAGAGAAGTGCGCTCGACTGAAGAACAGCCTAAAGAGAGAGGTGTGCTCTACTGGGAGTGGCTTAAAGACGGAGGTATGCTAGATGAGGAGCAGCTTGTAATTACACTTGTAGGAGAGTAGCTAGTGGTCGTCCGACTACTAGGTAAAGAATCCAATTGCTGCTCAAGGGGTTGAGAGTATTTAAGTCAATGATTAACCTGCTGATCTCCGATCTCCCCATTCGAAGAAACCCCCCGTCTCTGTGGAAGAAGGGATATATATGTAGAGTGCCGGTTTATCCATCATTGAGCCTCATGGCTGGTGACAGTTGTCCACGTGGATCTGTTGAGCTGTTTTGGTGATCATGGGATACGGTTATGGTAACCACTGCCGTTTGAAAATATTCACTCCCCTGTTTGAGTGATCATGGGGGAGTATTAGCTAAGCTGTCAGCACAATCATAGGGCAGCAGTATGGTAAATACAGCCTACTTGTAGGCGTTGAGTTGTGAAGGCTATTGGCTGCTGAGTTGAAGGGACAACCACTAGGGCGGCACATTGCATAACCCTAATTGCCCTTGTTTGCTTGATGGTTCTAGATCAACCTGCTTGGGCCAACCGTGGTATACTCTGAATCCTAGGCTCTAGGCTAGTCCGTGAATTACCGGACCCATCAATACTTATACTAATATCGATATATCAGCAGATCTTTTATTCTAGGTCCACAACTGAACAATCCCTAAACCTTCCAAGTCGGTCTTGATGGAAAGATAATTAGATTCAACTGAAGTCATATGCAAGTACAAAGATGATTCTGAAAAATTTTCAGATTTCTCAAGTTTACAATCAATACCATGCTTCTGATCAAGGTGCACAGCCAAGTGCCACCCTGCAATGCATCGCAGGATTTACAATCCTATTAACTCTGGAACAGATTCTTCGGTATAACCAAGTTTAATTAGTCTGAAAAACTATACCAACTAAAAACCAAAACTACCATAATCAGCAACAATGACATTTTAGGATTCTCCCTAACCCAAGAAAAAAACCAAAACTGAATAGCCTATCTCAACCCAATAATGAATGAAATATGAACTCTCTTAATCATTTTTTGCGTAAAAGAGTCAAAATTGTTAATATATTTTCAGCATATTGACATACAAATTAACAAGAATTTAACATGGGTTTTTTTATCCTCATACATGGCAGTGTTACTTATCCAAAAAGGACACCATTTTTCATTTTGGAGAGAAGGGCATTGGTTGTCATGAGAAGCAAAAAATGTCCTTCAATAACAATCAAATAATGACAGCTACTTTTTCTATAACTCAATAAAATTTATTGTTGGTAAGAGTGGCCCAATGCACAAGGCTACCCGCACTGCACTCTCGAGAGGGTCACTTAAATGCACTATGCAACCTTACCTACATTGCAAGGGCATTCTGTGGTTTGAACTTGTGATCTCTTAGTCACAATGAAGCAACCATAATGTTAAGCCAAAGTCACAAAATTTATTGCTTGTGCATGATTAATTAAATGATGAGCTTGTTACGTTGTTAATTATTCAATGAATAATCATTGTTAAAGATGTGTGTGACCGTGATCCGTTGCCACACTAGAACTGCTGAACACTAGCCAACCATAAATCACTCGACTGATGCCTTAAAAACAGATATCAGCAAGCAATGATTCATTGACAGACTAATGCATTATCAATCAAATGAATAGTCCTAAAATTAAGAAATAATAGTCTTAAGAAAAAAATTAATAAAAAAAAACCTATTTGAGATTTTTTTTATTTTCTTAACCAGATACATGTACAAAAGAGAGTCATTTAAACTTATTGTCAAGATCTACAAACTGATTAATAGTTTCAAGTCGTCAACAATTGTACTTGGAAAGCTATGCAAAAGAAAAACTAGAGAAAGAAAAGAAAACGGGAAAACAGAAACTACTTTTCCTAATCAAACAAGCCCTAGGCCCTGGTTACATTGTTGTTAACATGGGCCTTTATAACCACAGAAACATGGGCTCAATTGTAAGGTTATTCCATTACAACCAAAAGGTCACAAGTTCTAACAATAGAAACAGCTTGATTGAAATGTAGAAACAAAGCCTAGGACCTCATGATGAAGACCTCATGCACCATAACACCCTATTTAGAAAGAAATATAACCTTGAATGCAGCAAGGGGGTTCTTTGATAAAAGACAAAAAGCCACTAGCAACCCTCATTACAATAATCCCCAACCATAACTGATAGAGAACAAGTGATTAAAGAGGGGAAATGAGGAAGCAATGCTACCTATTACAATTCACATTCCAGTCAAGCTTTTAGTTCCCTATCCTTCCTTCCCCATCTCAAACCTTTGTTTTCAAAACTGTACATTCTTCCAATCTTTTAACCTCTATATCTTCTAAAGTCACCAAAGACTCGTATTCATTTCCTAAGAAGGACAAACCCAAAACTTCGCTAAATTCCACCATTCCTTCAGCACATTCCCCCAAATCTTTCCTCGATCTCAAGTGGATCCTTTTATTGTCCATCTACTACAGTACAGCCTTTAACATTTTAGATTAGAGATAAATCCATTCTCACTCTTTAAGTAACCCTCTAAAAAGTAATGATGTCCCAACAAACCAAAAGCCTCCTCTAATTGCAACTATTACTGCAGAAGACAATCCCCATAACCAAATAATTCACAACCTCCCATGGATTATACTTAAATTCTCAGAGTCAGATTGAAGACTTTCAATCAAACGATATGCCATTACAACTGCAGCAATCAACTTACCTTCAACATTCTCAAAAAGTTGGTTTCCATCGTTCCAAACACCAATTAGATGCACCCTGAATTCTCCAAGGAATGAGGAATGAGCACACACCTCATCTGCCATAGAAGATTTATGCTAGAAATCCTTTTTAGGAAAATTGAGAGATTTTCACAGTTGGAATTAGCACGCTTCTCGGGTGAAAGGTCAGAAGACCCTTTTTAGGTAAGCGCGGACAGAAGACCTGTGAAAGTAATCATTGGAAAACATTTGTTCTCTGCAAAAATAATCTTTGCAAGATTTGAAAAATCATAGTGGCCCAATCCACGATAGCAAAATTGTTCCACACAAATAGAGTTAACAAAAAATAGCCTTGCCAATGATGCATCCCAACTTGTCAGGGTGCTCAACCTTAATAGGCTTGGGCTTAACCTAGGTGAAGTGAAGGGTCAAAACTTTTCAAAGAATTGGCCCAACTTAAATAATATTAGCTAAACAGCCCTTAATAACCAGGCAACCTGCCTTGCACGTGCCCCCTGGACCATCATCTCCTTCTTTCGCAGAAGCATGAGGAAGCTCTAACACGTTTACAGATGCCTTACAGGCACAACTATGGGAAATCTGGACAGCAGGAGTACAAGCCTCAAAGACACACCCACACAACAACCAGGGAAACACCCAAACCTTCAATTATTTCAACAAATCTACAGCCAGCCAAGATAATCCATTCAATTTCACAGATAACCAAGCCAAGAAAGATTTTAAACAATAAAAAACATGACCAAAGCTGCACCATTAGTTTCCAGGGATGAAAATTGAGCTCAAACCCCAGGAAAGATTGATTTAGAAGTTAAACATCTACACAATATCACTTCTAAAATGGCAAATGGACTTCATCCTAACCACAGAACCACCAAAGACAATTTCTTGAACCCAGTAACAATTTCACTCTCCGCATTGCAATCCAGTTTTCCACCTTAAGCACCAGACATGAACAATGGTCACTTTTCCTTCCTCTCTCTTCAAACATCCCTACATCCTGAAAGCCCAACAATTGACTTAAATTGATCAGCTCGCTTTTGCTTTTGGTTGAGGATTTCACTTCTAACATGGGCATATTAAAGTAAATAGGACTATAAATTGCATGTGTGTGTGTGTGTGTCTTATCTCTAGAAATATTTCTGTAAGTACATTATCGGATCAATATGTATACTGTGTATATACATCAGATTTTGTTAACATGGGTCCTCAGATGTGTAGATGAGAATTGGAATATAAATGATGAGAATACTGGAATTTCAATAAATGTGAAAAATCCCATGACAGGTTGTTGCAAAACACTTTTAAACTCAACAAAATTGTAAATAGGAAACTTGAAGACTAGTTATGTGCTTGTGTGAAGATGAAATGTTGGAATGACTTCTAACACATAAAGAGAACCCAAAGGACCTGAGGTAGATAGATACATAACAACAAAATGGTCGCCCTTTCTTTAATATTGAATGCCAAATGCTGAGTCAATGGCCTATGTATAAAGTAAAAAAAAATTTGAAAGAATGCATGAGAGATTCAAGAGGGATATTTTTGTTTGTTCTGCAATTAAGAACTGAAATCCAGAACACAGCAGTAAAATGATGATGTTGAACAGATCAACCGCATCCAAAGAGATGAAGGTAAACATTGCAGCAGTTCAGATCTAGCCTAAAGGCAACTATTCCTCCTAACTACTACCAAAAGTGGTGAAAGTTGATAGTAAACTTAATCTTAGTCAACTAGCATTAAGCAGCAAGAAGATAGTGAATTAATGGAAAAAGAGAACATGGACACCCATTTTTTTACAAGAACAAAGGAGATATAAAAAGTAATGCCAACAACCCAGTTATCAATTTGATAAGTCATGCAATGAAGTTATGGAAAGGAATATCAAATGAGGCTAAAACAAGAAAAAAATGTATCAAAAGACAAATTTGGACTCACACTAGGCAGGTCTACTATATAAGCTATCTACTTATTAAAGAAATTGATGTGGTGATTTAAGGCAAGACAAAAGGAACTTAATATGGTGCTTCTTGATTTGGAGACAGCATAGGATAAGTTCTAAGAGAAGACTTACAGAGAAATTTGGAGAAGAGAAAAAACCACTACCACTACATTATTAAGATGTTCGTATTAGCAACAATTAGTATGAGGGCACAAAAGGGTGGACTGGTTTTTTCCCAACTATTATTGGTTTACACTAAGGTCAAGTTTAAGCCCTTATTTATCTGCTTTTGCTACTAATGAATTATTTACTAGGAGAATTTGGGATAATGTGCATGCTTTTGCAGGAGACGTAGTTTTAGCATCTTAGACATGAAAAAGACGTTAACTTGGTTTCAATTTTGAAGGGAGAATTTGAATGCCATAAGTTAATAAATAGTAGAACAAAGTCCAAATACACAAATGCAAGTTTAGTAACAACAGAGAGGTAGATAATAGGGAGGAGAAAATAGGGACCAAAAGTCTACCAAAGAAATACTATTTTACACAACTATGGTCAATGGTTTAGAAAGATAAGGTGATGGATAAAGATATTACTCACAAGATCAAAGAGAAATAGATGGACAGAAGTGCATCAAGGATCTTGCATGTTTAGAATACCACTCAATTTTTAAAGGAAGTCCTATACAGTTGCTATCAAACCGCATGCTTTATGGAGCCGAGTATTTGCCAACAAAGTACCAAGCTACCAATATATATATAATGGAAGGTGAAAAGACATGGATGAAAATATCAATATCGATATCAGTCGTGATTAGATCAATATTGGGCAAATTAGAAAATACATTTTAGTATCAAATATTATCGAACAGAAAAAAAAACTTCTGAAAATCAAAAGCCGATAGACATCAATACAATCAGTGCAACGGAAATGAACTTGAATCCCCTTGTCAACTGCCATCCACCAAACATAATGAAGGCACGAGGAACAACAGTCATCCAAGCAAGCAAACAAAGTTACAAAATAATATTTAATATAGAAAATCCTTCTTAACTTTTAAATTTTGTAAGCTTTCTTCAAATCCTAGTTTATTTAGGTCACCAAATTCACCCTTCAAACCCTTTCTGGGCCTAGAATAAGGCAAACCTTACAAAACTACCAATTTCAATCAACAATTTAAAATGATTTAACCACAACCGTTTATTTAAAAATAGACAATTAAAATTTTAGAAACGTATAAGCTGCATTTGTATGAGAAATGCAATCCCAAGATCTCCTACCTCCCCTTTAATGGATATCAGAGATGAAGAGGTCCCAATTGCTAACAAAAACCATGATCCTCCACAAAATACATAAATCCATTTGTGAAAAAGCTTTCTAAGATAGCGGAGTTCATCCATGAGAACTGGAAAAAGAATTTGGGTTGTTGGGCTTTGGCTAACCATGAATGTCACCTTCTTCATTTATAACTCTGAGTAATACAGACACAACGCGGCATTCCAATCATGGGTTATTGTGTTTGTGTTACCAAGGGCGAACACCAAATTCAGTAAATCACTTGCGTAAGAAGTACAGGATATAGTAGATCATGATAATGTTGATCTGGCATCGTTGCAGAAGTGCATCTCAGCTTATGCTACTTGAGAAGAAAATTTGAGGAAGGGCTTGTACCTATCTAGTGGGTTGCCAAATCACCGTTGACATGGCAGAATTGCATCCTCTATTTTATGATCTAAATAACAGTGAAAATATCAAGATTATTTGAATCACTTGTGACTGCTAGCTTTAAGTCCAAATTTTAATCACAAAGAAAAATTATTAACATTCTACAATCCAAATATACTGAATTTTGAAGATTGAGCGAGAAAACAAAGTCCACATCATTTTCTCTACAGGGTTTCACTTTAATATGAAATCCAACTATAAATTAGAAGATAATAACATAAACAAGCATAAACAACTTTAGCCGTGGGCCTCATCTACCAGGCTTATTAGGAACAATAAGAGGAGGGTTGGGATAATTGCTTTAGGTTCCGATTTCCAAAAAAATTTTGCAAGATGTCTATAAAATCACTACATATACTCCCCCATATGATCGACCAATACCAATATTTCTATCCATGGTAGACGGTCTTACTTTGTTGGATATTCAAAATGTAGGCCAAATATAACATGTATAAGGAAATATGAATTAACTATGTTTAGAGGAAAAAAAGGAAGATGTAGACCTAAAAAAAATTAAGACCAATTAAAATGTATTTAATCAAGCATTAATATTTTTCATCATTATTTTTATATAAATATATTTGTTAATCAAAATAATTATAGATATCTTGAGCTAGCATGATGCTCCATGCAGATGCCTGAAGTGCATAGGTACCAAAGTATGCCATGATAGTGCACACTGCCTGCCACAATCGCTGGAACTATGTCTTGGGTTTATCTATGGTCAGAATTATTCCATGTTATCCATAAGTGATCTTTGAATTTAAAATCATAATCTCTCAAAAGCAATGGTCGAAGAAGCTTGCACAGTTACGAGAACACTCAATGCTTTTTGTCAATCATCTGGAGTAGAATTTTGTTTTGAACTAATATTTAATTACTTGCTGCTCAAATGCAAACTATGCTGCAACTTACAAAAATAGTTCAAAATATACTACATAGAATAAGATAAACTTAGTTTTAGCCTTTCAATGGAGAATGGAAAAAACTCAACTGCCTTTATCTCCTGCATCAGCCAAGACAAAATAGGATCCCTTTCAATTTCCACTATAGGCAAATGATTGATTTGTGGATTTTCTATGATTGGCTACTATACCGAATGTTGGAGATTCTCGCAATAGGCAGATTGAGATGTTGCACACCCGATGGTAGATGACCAATTATTTTTCCCTATTGAATTTTCCATCTCTTGAAATTTCTAGATGACAAAATGACATCCATATTCATAAACCTTCTCATATTCTTTGTACTTTTGAAGGTATAGGTGTAGTCCTGAATTCTTGACAACTTATAAAAGAATCCCCTCTCAAGGTATAGGAGCGAACATGAATTTTTTCTCTCTACATGTCAAACCCTATGTCACTCACCATGATATCCCTCGGCCTTAAGCCCAGTTGCCTAAGAAGCATCGCCTGAGTGGCATAACCCCCAGTCGAAGAATACGGCTGTTTACATTTTATCCATACAAAGCCTACCAACTGGAGGCTTGGTGCACCTTTTTGTGCTTATAATCTCATCCGTATTATGAAAAATAACTTCCAACTTATAGGTCAATACGAAAATATATCACAATATCGAAAAATACTGGTATTATGTTAAAAGGGGAGAAACAATTTATAATGATATCATAAGAAAAATTGTGAGTTTTACTAATGGAAGACAAAATCTGAGGAAGCATTTGAGCTATCATGTGAGGCAAAGACAAACCTATAGCACAACGGGATGTCAAGGGTTTTGGTGAGGCTCATAAAGAATTGGAAAGATAGAAGAAGATTTTGTAAAAGAACCATCAATCTTACACATTTGACATTAGTAAAGGAAACGACCAACAACAAAGCTAAGCAAGAATCCACATAGTCGGTCACAATTAATACGAACTTTTAGTTTAGCTTGGTAGTCAATATGGATGTCGTCCTTTTAATTATGTGAAAAGTCCCACCTTTACATTTCAATGAAATAACTTAGAAGTAAAAGAGATGTGAGTTACAGAATTTATTTACGAGTGATTAAAAGATGTGAGAAGTTAGGAAAAAAGAGACTTTGTTTTGTTGGATACAACATTCATAGTAATACTCATGTTTTAGCATCAAGGATCAATTTGTATCAAATGCATGAGTTGAATGGATTTTCTTTATTCTTCTTCATGCCTGTCCTCTCTCACATCTATGAAATCATGAACTTCTTGTGCATTATTTGGTATTTCTTTTCACATTTTTCTTTCTTTTTATCACTTTGCATCATCTCTTTATGTGACAAACAAATTAACTTACCCGAACAAACATTGATTCCTGCTTCACGTACAAACTGTAGGGTCTGCAGGCGCTCATCATAAGATCTTGTAGTTATGATACTCGGGTAATACTCTCTTGAGGTATCAAGATTATGGTTGTAAGCTGTTAGGCCTGCCTTCTTGAGTTCTAAAGCCTGCTGCTTCTCCAGCATGCCCAAGGTGCAGCATACTTCCATGCCCATATCCCTATATGAAAATAGAATTTAGCAGAGAATCAGGTTTAAGAAGACAAGTTCTATTGAAAATATAGAAGGGGAGAAAAAATCAATGTTAAAAGCAATCAATTGAACTCAAGACATATTACAAATCCTCTTGTGGTCATGTGGTCCCATAACTTCATTAAGCAAATGCCAATTGAGTTGGTCAATGGCCCTCCAAATTGTCCTTAGAGAACCTCACTTTCCTCATTGCGGCATTATACCAGCCACCATCATTTTTCTTTTTCAGTTTTTGATTGGTAAGTAAATGTATGTACTCTAGAAACAGCGATATGGCAGCATCACTTTAATTTAGAATTTAATGAACACCTGGGGAAATAATGATATTTATACAAGTTTCAAATTCTGTTCGCAGCAAGTTTCAATAGGATAGTAGCTTCTATAAGGTGAGGAAAGTTGAGTTCCACAGAGCAAATAAAATTATCAAGTATTTTCACAATCATTTGCATTTCCTCACCATCCAGCATTACAGAAGTAAATAGCATATCAAATGAACAATTGGCCCAAATATTTTGTGTAACCAGGAGCTCACAAACACAACAAGGAATTTGGTTCTCTCATTGAACACATGCACTAATAGGTGTGATATAAATTACCCCGATGTAATCCTACACTGTCATTACAGAATTATGAGATAATTCAAAAAAGTCAGAAAGTATGTGATGGGTATACCAAAAGTGGGCTGGCCCTAAAGAAGTCAATGATGGCCCAAAACAGTGGTCAACATTCTAACGGCCCAATTGAAAAATAGGCCCAAAAGCTGAAAGGGCCAGGACGGTCAACGTTGGCGTTGACCGTCCGGGCGGCCAATTCACAAGCAGGCGGTCAACTCAAACGTTGACCGTCCGCCTTACACATATTAAACCCAAAAGGGCTTTTCTACAGTAATAGGCCTTGCTCAGGCCCATGGCCCATCTGATGGCGGGCGACGGAAATCCTCTACAATGGCGACCAACACGCACGCAGGCGGTCAACTCGAACGTTGACCGCCCGCGCCCTGCACGTTGGGCCCTAATAAGCCCTTCTATAGTAACGGGCCTGACCCGTTTAGGCCCACAGAACATCAAAAGGCCAGCAACGGCTTTCTAGGAATATTCCACGATCTCAGCCGGCACCCAAAAAGGACATTGGCAATATTGACGCCTCCCATACAAGGAAGGCGCCAGATTTTCTCCAAATCTTTGCCAACCCAGACTTTCCAACGGTAACATGCACAGAATGAAAGCACCCGGTTTGGAAAGCTGTTGGCGACCTCACAAGGAAACAATCACGACCAGCTTGGCAACTGGCATCCGCTCCAGAAGGCAAGCCGGCCGGCAGATCAGGAAGGCAATCACTCCTTCCAAAGAAGGAGGTTCGTCCACTCAGCTACAAAAGACGCCCTGGGTTCACCATCCAGGGCAGGCTTTCATTCACGCTCTCAATTACGCTGTCATTCACACTTCCATTCGCGCTTTTGTTTCACGCTTTCGACACATTCGATTGCTTACACTTTCTGTAAGGCGTTCGAGAGCTCTGAGAGATCTGCTCTCTCAGCCACCTTCATTCTCCAAAAAACCCTAAGGCAACAAGCATGCCCTCACGGCCGTTTACTGCCTTCCCACCTTCCAGATCCAATAAGACCTCACGTCTCTCTTACATCCGGATCAAATACTCTCTCTCTCTCTCAATTTAAGTTTCTTTCTTACGAAAACTGTTTTACTGACTTGAGCGTCGGAGTGTTTTCGGTGGGACAATTTCCCACCGAACACGCTGACCTTTTGCTCTGTTTAGTGGTGTGCATGATCCAACTCAGGGAACGAAGCCGGAGCCACGACAAGAGGATCATTCGAATCTGTTCGAAATTCAGATCCAGTGACGCATCAGTATGTAAACAAAAAATATTCGAGAATATAAATTACTTAAGAGTATGGACAATATTTAACAAAAAAGTCAAAAAGGTCAGCTTTGTTTGCACTAATGTGTGAAAAAGAACTGCAATTGCTAGGTTGCAGTTACTTGATGTGCAATATTTAATAAATTTTTCTATCCAACTCATTATCAAATTCAAAATAACACATTAGATTAATAGTTGAGATTGTGGCATTCACATAATGTTTTATAAGAAACCTGAAATGTTTGTGGATATCATCATTGAAAACCCCTGCCAAGACTACACTCGTCCACTAGGGCAACTAGGGATTTGAAGGCTTGTTGCATATGCCAAATGCAATCGTGCGCCCTATGAAAATGGATTTTTCATTAGGTTTTAGTATTTTCTTATCTTTTAACATTGCTAAGGGATTAGCAATGAATAGGTAGGAGAGTGTGATAAACACTAAAAATTATACTTTACTCATTCATGTGCATTTCCTTGTGGAATTGCTCTCTACATAAAACTTCATTCCTTGCAATTAAACTCATGAACAGATTCTTTACCAGTTGAGTTCTCTCTCTGAACACTTCAAAGTAAATTCATACTGAACAGACAGGAAGATATCTGCTTTTAATCTTTTGAAGTAGACCAACAACCTGACTGTTACAGCTACAATAATGCAGATTATTTCAACAGTGTAAATTTGAGAGAGTTTGTTCGAGGTGGAGAGTGGATAGCAAGCACGAACAACCATATAGCTACACTCATTACTTAGAGCCAGCAATTGGCTGCCAGATTCCATCCTCAAACTAGAAGATTGCTTCAGGATCACTGTGGTGTCTGTGAATGTAGAGCAGCCCAGTTATTTGATAAACATGTCCTTTAGAACATTTTTATAAGAACAACTATCCTTGTCGTTTAATATGTTTTAGTAGGAACAAACTTACTATAATTTGTTCACACCTAAGGATCAGCTGAATTTTTCACAATTTTCTTGGCAGAGGCCTAAGCCTATTTGACCTGGCTTGAACTTTCGTAGAAGTGTTGCTTAAAAATAATCTTTGTAGAAGTACTTTATTGACAGGCTAAGAGTGTTTGGTTAACGAATTCTGGAAATGCTCTATAAAGTCCAGTCAAATCTAAGTTTGTGTTGATATTACCAAAGGTGCATTTGGGCTAAATTACGTTGACAACCTTGTCCCTACTTGTTTCTATATCAATTTGGAAACTAACAAAATCTCAGGTTCTCAACAGAATGTACATGAAAGAATAGACAAAAATCTCATTCTCAATATAGACAGTGTTACATGATAGTTAAATCTAATTGTGATTTATAAATATAGCAAAAAATGTTGGATTTCAGCAGCTTTTCTTGTGGTTGAAATGCCCATATCTCTCTCTCTCTCCCCCTCCTCTCTGGCAGCAGCTCAATCCATCCTCTTCTTTCTCACCCCTTCATCACTGTCACAGAACCTATACTCAACAATCCTCATCATGCATCTCACCATCAACTCACAAAAGCAAGCTCACAAACACCATCAACAGTCTACCAATTTTTCGCTGCTACGTCTTCCCCTTCTATCTCATCCATCCTCCTCTCAAATCTTCGCAATTTGAAACAATCACCAAATGCACTGCCCACCGTGGTCACTAATACTGGCCACTTGTGCAACCAGTTACACCGACAATGCCGAATATGCTCGTCTATTCCAAAGATTGGGTAATGGTGAGAAATCAAGTTACAGAAAAGCAACTTCCAACCTCTTTGGATTTGTTGAGTGTTGAGTTTGAAAGTTTCATCATGCACCGAATTGATGCAATTTTCTGGTGCAACCAGTTACACCGACAATGCCGAATATGCTCGTCTATTCCAATGATTGGGTAATGGTGAGAAATCAAGTTACAGAAAAGCAACTTCCAACCTCTTTGGATTTGTTGAGTGTTGAGTTTGAAAGTTTCATCATGCACCGAATTGATGCAATTTTCTGGTGCCAGTGAAGAAAGAACGAAAACTGATTCAATTTTGGGTGTTGGTGAAGAGAGAGACATCTATTGCAGAGAAGTCATTCGGAGCCAATGATCAGTATATTGTAGGATCATTTCAAGAAATTCTTAACAATGGGGAGATGTTTCATCTGTTTACAAACTTCATTTTTGAGAAGCTCCAATTTGGAGCTTGTTCCAAAAGTAGTATGAGGTTCTTGAAAAGCAGATTTGAGCTTTTGAATTAAAAAAAAAAATTGGCCTAGCTTATGCACTGAGAAGTAGAGAAAACCTAATAGCTAGGCCAAACACAGCCACACATTTTGTGTTTTGTGGACTTCTAATCATCATAAATCGCTCACCAACTTTTTATCTAAGACAAGGTTTATAAGTGGATTTTAATCTGTACAAACTCCTCTGCATTTATGCTCCCATTCCTTTCTCCTGGAGCATCATCTAATAGATCTGCTTGCATCAATGACGTTCCTTACTCATCCTTAGTGATCTATAATTCTTAAAAAGGTGTATTTCTGCTCTGTTACTTGTGTAACACTAAAGCATACTAAGCTTAGCTGTAACCAAGAGGGAAATGATATATTTGATGGAAAAGTAAATAAAGTATCTGAGAAGTAACAAAGATATGCTGGCAATTTAGGGTAAGAGACTTCCAGCTGAGTGCCTTATGGTCAATTGTTAAGAAACTATTTTCAGAATGTGATTTTGCATGATTTCACCATTTGTCTGATACATGTGATTCTGTAATAAATAATTGCACCTACAGGTGCCATCAATGAAGTCGTTAGAAAGAGCCTTAGGTTGATATTGCCACAAATAATTTGTATTTTGTCAATTCTACACAACTAACAAGCTCAGTAATGAACTTTACAAGCTCATGATGCTGATCTGCAAAAAGACGTAAAATCTGAAGAAAATAAGTTAGAAGAACAGTATCCAGAAATAGAAGGATAGAGATTTAATAAATCAAAAATTAAGGTTCTTATCATAGAAAGTTTTAGTTATGACTTGTTGAAGGGCAGTTGATGTAATCTTTTTTGTTTCTTTTTACTAATTACTACCATTGATGCACCATATAAATGAAACAGTGTTTTATGTCTCCATAATTTAAGGGATGTATAAAGCTGTCAGAATTATTCTTCAGCAGTCAGACAATTTTCCTACTTCTGAAATTCAATTCTTCCTAACATTTAATCATGCATGTGGTGGCACTAAACTGCAGCATTAATTGAAGAGGAAAGGATTGAGGATCGGAAGCTTTACATTACAGAGACATCTTTAATAATCAAACTAAAGCTTGGAGGCATCCTTAATAATCAAACAGTAGCTGCAAGGACATTCATTAAAACTTCAACAGTTCACTCTCCTAACATTATTTTAATCTAATAGGTGACAACATCTAGCTGGTTGACATAATTTATTAACCACTGAAGAAAATAAAGCCCTCAATAAAGCAGGAAAACTCTTCTGTAGAACCAAGCATATTTTTTTCCATCAGGTAAGAGCCATCACCTAATTTCTTTCACATATTCAAGAATTTGATTGAAGTTGGTCTTCCTTCCCACTGTGTCTCTCCATGCAGCACCCATGCAAAACCGTGTGCTGCCAGCCTCTTTTGCCTGGAAGATGATACTAAAATGTCAGTTGAGACAGAAAAGAAATGGCATCATATTCCATGCAACACAAATATAGCAAATACAGTTTGGGAACATTTACAAAAAATCATTCTATTATAGCAGATTGCTTGAACCATATTTGCAAGATAGAGAAAAACGGGGTTCAACAATTAGATGGTTATGTGAAGACCTCTTTTTTCATTTGTTTGGACGCTCATGCAAATTCAATAACTCATGTCCATATATTTATCAAATAAATGACCACTCAACTGTAATGTGGAACCATTCCTTCTTTGGCCCCCATAGTATTAGTCTTTCTAATTCCTTTTTTCCTTTGCAGTTTGCACAGATCCCCAAGGACTTAACATCTTAGTTTTGATGATAATTATGAATTGATGATCTAAGCATGATTTACCAAGTGCTATTGAGAGTGTGATAAAAATTACTTCAAAATTATATCAAGAAGCAACTAAGTTGGACACAAGCAGAATGTAGAATCTTTTGCTTAGAATTTATACATTAGATCCCTGTTATTCTTTATAAGCCCTAATCCTATAGTGAGAAGCACCCAAAATTGGAGAAAAAAGTTATTTATAAATCAAAACTTTTTATTAAAATGACATACAAGTTCAAATATTTCAGGAAAAGAAAAAAGCTAGTCAGCTTGCAAGCAGGCCAGCTCCAGGTATGAGGAAGGTGCTCAAAGAAGCAAATCATGCTGTGAAACCATGCAGGCCAAGTCTGAAATTGTTGAATGTGTCTTCCCAAAATGAATGATTTATTGGCGAAGTTCACAAAGCAATTTATGGAAGGGAAGCATCAATTTTCTTTTATTGCATCAGAAAAAGTTAATATTTTAAATACGTTTAAGGTGATTTGAGCACTTAAAAAATAAGTCAAATGAAGCAACTATACGGAAATGGAAGTTAGCCATGATTGGAAGAAAGAAAGAAATATGCATACCTAAGAAAACTCAGAATGACATGATAAAAAAATAATTTAAAATTACTTATATTCTAGAAGGGTACTGCACTAAATCGAGTGGAATTACAGAAACTAATTTATATAAATGACACTTCTTCGTGGAACATAAGGCTTTGTTATTGTTGTCATAGAAAAAAGTTAAGATTATATTAATAGGTGCAGAAGAAGCACCAAAATACAAAATTCTAACCTTCCAAAATAAATTAAACTATATTGTCTTTCTTTCACTTTAAGCAATCAAAAAGTAGGCGCTTTTCATAACAATAGCAGAACTATTAGATATCAAATTTGTGACCTTCTTCCCCTTTGCTAGTCTTGTTTCAAAGAGTGAATCTATCAAACTTGATCAACCATTAGCGAGTAATTTTAATGTGAGGGACTTAGTGTTATTATCCTAGTGAACCAAGAAAAAATTGTTACCACTCCCAAGTTTACGAGTGTCCTCAAGAACAATACTCTAAGAGGTTAATTGATGAACCTAGGAAACTGACTGAGACAATCTCAGGCCTTAAGTTTGGTGGCATTGAGAAAAAACCTTGGTTGTACTCGTGTGCAGTGAATTGGTTGAAATACTAGAGGTAGGCCGCATTTGCTGAAACAAAACAAATCCTGATGCCATCATCTCTACTCTCTCGGTTCTCTATATTTGATTAGCATAATCTTTGCTACTGGTGTAACTATTCACTGCAATTGGTTTAATTTTCATTTGTAGTGAAGTTGCCGCTCAATGCAAACCCCTCTTAGATGTTGGTATCCATGATATCTGAGCCAATATTTTGGGGTAAAAGGATCAACAATTTTTACTTGCAGTGAGACGAGTTGTAATTTTGTTGATGTGTTTACGAAATGCATGCACACAAACCAATATACAATAATATGATTTTTATTGTTTTAGACATTCTTTTGGTCCTTGGAGATCTTGTATTCCAGCTTTCCAGAGACATGAGTCAAAGCAAACATATTCCTGACTCTCCTTCTCAATTATCTTTATTCCTGCTCTATTGAACAACAATATTCTAAGCAGTCAACCGAAGCAAACATGAGAAGAAGAAAATGCCATAACTCCCAGGCCAAGGACAATGAATAAAAAAAGAATAATTTTTCCATATATAGGACAGTCATAAATATCCTTTCACAGTGGATTACATGAACAAAACAATAGCCAATCCGAAAAGAACAATGACTCAATAGATGAGATCCTAGCTTCTATGTGTTCCTACAAAATCAGCATTTAGTTCTCCAAATTAATGTTCGTTTACATTGAAGGCAAAATAAAACCATGCACAAGTATCTTTCCTATACTCCACATTCAAGAAACTTAACGTGTGATGGTGTCTCACAGCCCTAACTTGGGGTTGAAAGGAAAACTCTGTCCAAGCCCCCACCCTCCACCCCCCAATGTCTCCTCAAGAGCATTGTATTAGCTTCTATTGGAAAAACCTCTCCTAGCCTCTAGCCAAAGCATCTGATCATTACTGAGACACAATTCTCAAGCAAGTAAGACAGGCTGGCTCCTCTCCATCATTATGATTTCCTCAGACTTGTGGGTCCCACAAATATGCTGCCACTCCCACTTGACACATCCCTAGCATTTGTACTGGCTGCCAGATTGCTTCAAAAGTTTTAATCTGCAGCATACATCATGCCAAAGCCAAGCTTACACCGTGTCTAAAATAAAACGTTTCTTAAGATGACCCAACACAAACAGTTGGGACTTCAATTTGTTGTTGTTGTTGTTGTTGTTGTTGTTGTAGTCTTGCACTCTTGAAGAAATAGTCATATTAAGTGCTACAATGAAAACATAAATAGTAGCTGCCTAAAGAACTGGCCCAGTTCGTTATTTACTTCTAAAAAGACGAGACAGAAGGAAGGCAGAAAAGGGATAAAAATAAATGAATTGCTCACAAAGCTAATGTTAACCCCATAGATCAATGAGAATGACCTTGTTGATAATAAACCATATATCTACTAGTAATGTCCTTGTTCAAATGTGTTTAACAATTAATGAATGATGATGATCAATTACACATTTTGGTATGATGGAAAGCTTAGGAAAGTGAAGTCATGGAAAAAGGAGTAAGTACAAAGGTTTCAGAAAACTTCTATGTAGATCCAAAAGTTTCCATAAAGATCTAAGATGATGATAATGAAGTCAAGCTGATGCTTAAAGAACTTGGAGAACAAATATCTAAATTGGTACAGTATCTGTTCCCTTATAACTTCATTGTAAAGGTGGTTTTAACCACAAAGGAAGATCACAAAATTATTGACCAAATCATCCACACCCTTCATAAATTTAATAGACATATAGAGGATGTTGAATAAGCACTTTGGTTTTTGAAAGAGTAAGTTTTGAAGAAAATGTCTCCAGCACGCCACTACCCCAAGCACAGGGTGACACCTTTGAAGATCAAAGTGGCACACAATGGCTCACACAAAAAAGGCGTCATGCATGCTATCAACATGATGCCTTGTTCTTTGCTCTGAAATATTGTTACCGTTGGAAACATAAATTTAAATTTGAAAGAGATTTTAGAACAAGCAAGTGCCAGGTGTGTGTGATGCTCTAGGGTGACACCACCTAATACATAACATTATGTCACCCATACAAAGAGTGATGCCACCCAGATTGTGCATGGCCACAACAGTCTGGCAGAGAGAAACAGTTTTTAAAGATGACCAAGGGTGACACTACTCTTGCAGTGCACAGCAAAACCCTGGAGACACTCAACTCTAATTGCTATTTTTTGAAGTTTCTAAAATCTTGTGACTTGTTTCTTCATCTGCAAGTCACAACTTCTAAGTTTTTAAACACTAAAAATGCCCATATAAATAGCCTCTATATATAAAATTTGATCTCCCATGCTCTAAGCAATTGAAATTTGAGAGTGCCAATGGTCTTCTTGTGCACTAAAATATTGTGTGAGAGAGAGTTTTCTAGTGCTACAATGGCCAATCCACTTTTGTTCCTAATTAAAGATCATATTCTTTGAGAGAGAGAGAGAGTTGTTTGGCTTTGCTTTGATATTATATCATGGTGAAACCTAAAACCACAAAAAAGTGTCTACAGATAGAAATGTCAGGCCACATAACAACAGAAGAAGAAAGGGACGGGAGATAGTTCTATGAAAAATGAAGGATAAGAAAGGGAACAGCATTGACAGAAGCTGTAGGAAGAGAAAACAGAATCATGAGAGCAGAGAGATTGGAGAAGAGGAATAAAAGGCAAAAAGAAATAGGTAAATTCAAAGGAAATGTTGTATCAAAGAGTTGATGTAAATTTTTATATGGGTTATCAGAGTTATTATTTTGCCCAAGTGAATTTCTACAGCTTTTTCATTCATTTCATATTTTGATCAATATTTCTAAAGGCATGTAACTACTAGCTCTTCCCAAAGCACGTGATTTTAATTATCATAAAAAGATGTATAATTGCTAAGCGCTTTCGAAAATTAGATAATCAAGATAGATAATAATAATTTTATTTGGAACCAATGATGACCATGAGAGAAATAATATAAGTACCCAATCCAGAAACATTAATTGAGCTACGCATAAAGGAAAAATTAATTCTATTATTTCATGCATGATGTTTCATTATTAGATTAGAAATCTTATGCATATGTTACGACATTATATTTATGGAAGAGGATTTAACAGTTGACATGACTCTTGGGAGTACCAAAGCCAGTCAGATGGTCTCATGGATAGTCCAGATGTGTGAGTAGCTGGTGAAAACTAGTTTTATGAAATATATAGTTTTGTATGGTTGAAACTCCAGCTATGGCTAATTTATGGAATTTCAGATTAATTATTTTTTATGAATATTTTAAATTTATGACATGTGAGAGGACACTCTCAGACATGTGAATATGTTTAAATTTATTTTTTTATGTAAGTGAAATATCAGGTACTACTCAGCAAACTGACTTTGGCGTATTGATTTGAGTTGTTGGAGGACACTCTCAGACATGTACCTAATAGCTTTATCGGCAGTTAGTGGCTTTCTTAGCCCACTTTGGCATACATGAAGACTTTGGGTTGTATACGAGGGATGCAAATGGTCTTTGGAACCTGTCTATGTGCATATGACTAGCTCAAAGGATAGAATCCTTCGGTATGTAGCTGAATATAGTAAGATCCTTTGGGGTTCTAGCTTAAAATTCTGATACTTCGGGATTTAATTTTTACTACAGTAACTTAGCTTGATAATTATGTTAGTGTGTGTAATGCAACAAATAGCTATAGAAATATGTGTTTGATAATAGCCTTTTTGTGATTGTTTTACTGCAATGATATTTGTTGAGAAATTGACTTGTTTTCTCTACACTGAATGAGAATTTCATAATTTACTTCAGATATTGATATTTTATTTGGAACAAACATCTTAACAATCACTTCGATAATTTAGTTTGAAATGAGTTTTATGCTAAGCTGCATAAAACTCTATCTATTCACAGTTGTTAGGCTTCATATGTCACTGAAATTGTCTCACATCTCATTATCCATTCCTCCTGCAAGCAATCGTAAGTAGTTGTTTACTTGTTTGTATTGTCTGTTTTAGTAGCTGGTCATGTTCCTAGACAAGGCAGAGCTAATGGACATTCTACCTTAAATAATTTTGAGCTTGTAGATAGTAATCTTTGATAGGGTATATTTTTCCACTGTAAATAATGTTTATCCCTAAGGGAAGGGATAGAAATATTTCTCTATCATACTGTAAGGCTTGGCCCTTGTCTAAAGATAGTAAATTTAGCACAAAATCCATGCAGTAAAGCGGCATAGACTGTAATGTGCTAGAGGATGAGTGGGAAGGTTTGTCCCCTATACCTCTATAAATCGGTTTGTCCCCCATACCTCTATAAATTGGTTTGGACATTCTCTTTTTCTCTCACCTTACATACAAGTATGTTATTTTTTTATTGTTGATAACTTGATATTACGCTTATTGCGATCTAAAGCTCATAATTTTGATTTAAAGCATACATCTTTTTATTAAGATCTCATCTTTGGATATAAAGCTCACATATTTTTAACCAAAATTAGCCTTCTCCACTCTTGTAATCAAAAGAAGAGAGTTGAAATCCTTCGTACAAAAGCCTTAATTTTCAAAACATCTAATTGATGTTCCAGTGATAAGCCCTCTTTTGGACAACAACTGGTCTCTCAGAGGAATCAAAGCTCTCATGTTAGAGGAATAGACAGATCTTGGAAGAAGAACATTATCATGCTGTAAATCCAACCAATATATTCTGAAAATGGCAAAGGACATTGGCAAGGAAGCAAATAACTGATATCTCCCACAGTTGCTTCTCACCAGTCATATCATGTTCTTATGGAAACTTTCTCCAGCAGGCTTTTCAAGATAGAAATTGGTTTTGAGTATTTGAGAAGTTCTGTAATGCCAGGATAGGAGGCTCTTAGAAATTGCAGTGGCTAATGGTGTTTTGGATTTTTCTAATAACATAGGCCTTAGCATTACCATTCAACGGAGACGTACAAAACATGTGTGATCTTATTCTAGCTCGGCATAAAAGCTTCTCATAAGCGCTCGTTGAATCGAGCTCCTTGATTGGATTCCTTGAATGGCAATCCTGGTGGGACTATAGTGGTGGATTATGAAAAACTCAATCACAAGAGAAAGGAGTGGTATAATCATGCACTGCATGAGTGTAAGTGTGTAGCAGAGTTACAAGTATTGGAGTTGAAGATGATGTACTCCTTCAATTTTGGGAAGACCCACCCTCAAATACATATAAGGCCTCAAATACATATAAGGCTCTCAATTGTTGATATGGTGTCATAACCATCATGAGGCGTTGTGGTTATATGTCAATTTTTAGTTGTTTTGTTTTGTTCTTTTCATCTCTTTTTTTCATTTCTTTTTTGCTTTTCACTCCATTGCACGGACAAAAATACCGATATTGATATAGTATCGGTCGCAACCATATCAACATCGGACATATTGGTATCAGATATATTAAAAGAGAAAAAATTTCTGATAATTGTATGCTGACAAGTCCGTATCAACCGATATTTTGAATAATATCAGCCGACATATCGCGATATATTATCGATTCAGAAATATAATACAACATTGTTGTGGTATTGAAGGGTTCTGATACTAATACATATCAACCGATATTTGCATCAATGGTCCATTGTAATGTAAAACAAAAAAAAAATGTTTTTAGAGCAACATATGCAGTTAAAAATACTGCTTTTAGGAACCATAAGTTCCTCGAAGAGGAGAGACCTTTCACCTTTTTGGCTTCTTGTAGAACTGCTTCTTTGTTCATAAGCTTTTGTGCCTTAAGTCCCGTATTATATCTGGATGATTGTGGACAATATGCGCAATCCTCACTACAGCCTCCAGTCTTAATCGAGAGAAGAGTACATTGCTGCACTTCCCTAAAATTGTGAGCATGCCTATGAACCTTAGCCTGAAATACCAACAACATGATAATGTCTTCAAATCAATCAACAGAACAAATCACAATACTATAACGCAGATAAAAGATGAACTTCCATAATGTAAACAAACTCTCTACGGCATTCAGCCAACATAATCATGGCCCATCAAGCTAAAAGGAACAAGGCTACAACGGCAATAAGAATGAAATGACAACAAAACTCTCTACATGTAGCGAACAAAGGAAAAAAAAAGAAACTGAAGTACTTGAGCAAGAGATCAGATATTGTCAGAAAACAATAACAGCAAAATTCATCACACAGAAACACCAAATTTGTCAGTTACAACAAATTACATTTGTCAAGAAAAATAAAAATGTCAAGAAATGGATAAAAAGACACTAGGAGAAAGATAGAACCACATGTACTTGGTTCATTGAACTTGTATACAGCTACAAGCATAAGCACAAGGGTAATAACTATATTTCTAGACTATCCATTTCTTGCATCTTGATTGTTATAGGAAAGTTATTGATCCCTAGTCCGAGCTCCAAATTTTCATATCAAGGGAGTACCCCCTCTTTGTCCTTCAGGATTGGATCCTGTCTAATGAAGCCATCACTGGAATTGCCAAGTCACCTTAATCTTAAGTCTGAACCATCAATTTGATTTTGATGGCTAGCATGATTCCATCCCTAATTAGACATTGCCAAATCACTTAATCTGAACCATATATTTGGTTTTAATGGCTAAAATGATTTCACAACATCAATCAAAGCAAAACCATAGTTATATAATTGCAAACCCCCATCCGTACTGCATACATAATGTAGTTTTTAATTATCCTCTCTTCAGTAAACTGACAGTTGTCTATGTACAACATGCCGGACATAGAACAAAGTAACTATGAGCAGATAAATTGGTCCCTAGACCACCTCAATAAAACCATCATGGCCGATTCACATGGCATGATGCTTAAACCTTGAAATGAAAGAAATGTTTGTGTCAGAGCTTAGAGGTGATTGAATAGTTACCAGTAATCATCTAATTGGAGAGGATCCCACTCCTAGTTTTAGTTTCCTGGTGAAATCAAATATGCTACCGAACTCAAATAACATGCTTCACTTTCATCTTAATTCAGACACAATTTTCTCCAGAAATATCAAACTGATATGATTTTACTCTGCCGAAAAGATCTCAATGTAGTTTTAATGTTTTCAGTAATAGATTTTAAGTCCATTTGTTGTGAGGTGGCAGGTGTTGAAAATAAGTAGGCAAAACAAGTAGAGCTAAACAAGGGATTTTTAGAAATTTAGCACCTGGAAAGAATTAACAGGATCATATATCAAAATCATGGTATTTGCAACTCGATTAAGACTTGCTGAATAAGAACACCTCAATAGCAACACAAACGGTCACAGAAAGATGAGTGACACAAGTAATTACATATAAAATGTAATGAACAACAGCAGCATTACAATCAACTCTCATTGCCATCATCGCATCATTACTCTCATAAAAGAAAAATAAGCACTGCAAATTATGCAGGATTCAGAAAAGAGGAACCATGCAATTTCCTTCCCCGAAAGTAAGAAGCGGCAATTAGGGCAATTGCAAATCGATCCTGCCACTTCTTTCCTTTGTTCCAATCAATTCCCTCACTTTACTTATATCACTGATAAGACAGTTTAAAACCAACCGACCACTTTCGAGCCCACTGGATTATGCTAGCATGGACTCGATGTCTCAATTTCAGTCTCAATTCTTTATCCCGGACATCATTTCTTTTCTCTTTTTTCCTTTTGCCAAGAGAAGATCATCTACACTATCCCATTACCAATTCAGGAACAAAGAAATGCCAGGGAACAAAGAAACACAAAACCGTTCAGAGAAACACACAAGAAATTAGCAAATCAGAAATTTTAGGATACGTTTGCAGTTAGTCAACTAAATCTTAGATAAATAATAGTTGCCTTTTACAATGGCATCCCTAATATACATTTTCATATATTTAAAATGGCAACACAGTATCTTCAAAATTTGCAATGGATAATCAAACTGGAAGACAAAAATCACGAAACGGATCTGGCTCATACATCACAAGCCACCAGTCCAGGTCAGGAAAATAGTATATTAGCCACAATTACTTTTACTGGTAATGATATTGATAGCCAAATTTTAAATTAAATCATCTAGTCATTTTAATTGATTCAGCCCATTTAGCCAGACATTGACTGTTCATTGAGATGTTTCTGTGTGTACACGCATATCTTGGCAAAACCATCACCAAATTGTAAAGAGAGAAGGGGAGGCAATAGACTTACGCCATAGAAAAGGAGGTCCAGAATAGGAGAATCATAGATGGACTTGATCTCTTCACGAGTCCAGTTATTCCGCGGACCTTCTTTGATGGTTCTCTCTGCTTGAACAGCTGCAGCTGAAGAAGAAGAAGAATAAGAACAACAACGGAGGACCAAAATCGATGGCGTTAGGCGTGGGCGAACAAATCGAAGTTTTAGCATTTTGAATTCCCCCTCAACAATGGCCGTTCAGCGAGAAGAGAGAGAGAGAGAGAAAGAGAGAGACGTGGAGCAAGGAAAAGGAGCTTTTATCTTGAGTCAATTCATGGAGAGACCACGTGACAAAATGCAACACCTAATTGGATCTTATACTACACAAGGCAACCTTGAAGGTAAAGGTATTGCCATGTCTATCACATCCTAATCATTTTTACTATGTCGCCATGGTTCATATTGGGCACTTGTCTCGACACTTGCTGACTAGCTACAAAATACTATATTTTATTATAAACATTTTTAAATTTTAAGATACTAAAAAAAATTATTATTTTAATAGTTCGGTTTAAAATTGATTTTAAAGTAATAAGTAATCACATGTTTGTTAATTGTAAACTATTAGGTTCTGAACACCGAAATTTCACTCACAAAGTTGAAAATTAATTTTTATAGGAATAGTTTTCGAACCTTTTTGTTTAGATTCGTAAAGAAATGATATGATAATAAGTAATACAGTATAATAAATACCAATAATGAGGCATGATATTTTATGTGGAAAATCGCCTTAGGAAACAAAAAGAAAAATCACGGGATTATAATTTTGAAAAAATATTTACTATACGGTGAATCTTAGTTTAAAAATCTAAAAATATAAATATATAACACCTTATAATAAGAAGTTCGAATAACATAGGGTATAAGAGTGAATGAGAAGAAAGTAATTGATAAAATATCCTTCTTAATACCAAGAATAACAAGCCCAAGATCAAGAAAGACTCAAACACGATTCGTAACTTAAGCCCCTCATTTGGACAATTCACGCACGTGTACCCTCCATGTATTATTTCTACAAGGATTGGCAAGAGGTGTCTATCCTATGCCTACTACATGTAGATTGCTTTCACTCTGCCAGCCCCTCGCACTAGCCTTCTATGATCCTCCCGTGGCTCTTGTCACTTAATTTACATTTAGCCGACCTTGAAAAAATATCATATGAATCTTCTAGTAAACCCTAACAATTAATCGACTGTCATCTGATCCATGGGTGAACCTTGCTTGACACTTCAACTTGAAAGTATCTCTACATAATACGTCAATAGATATAAGACTCAGGATGGGGTTATTCAAAATTCAAAACAAATACCACTTCTTTATTGTGATAACTGGGAAATTCTTCACATAATTGTCAAACTTATCTTTCACGAACGAATAAAACACATTGAAATTAATTGTCACCTTATTTAGGACAAAATACAATAAGGACTTATTCGTATAGCTCAAATTTTCACATATGCATAACATTTTATCTATTTCAT
>JAODPA010066960.1:0-10734 GCA_025585075.1 Nepenthes mirabilis
ACTCAAAATTTTTAAAAATAATATAGTCAAAAAATAAATTTTTTTTGTTAGAAAAATAGTTGTAAAAAAATCTAAAAAATATAATGTAGGGATATTTTAAATATTTTCTTAGTCTAAGGAAGGCAAATATAAAATTGATAAAAGAAGAGAGACCAAATAATCGCGTTGAAAAACTAGATGTGAATGCCTCGTTAAGATGGAATGTATGTTAATAAGGGAAAGCATGACTGTTGTTGAAAAAAATTTCGTAGGGGGGTATAACCATGAATTAGAGTTTTGTAAAACACGTTATATGTTGAGATCCCAACGAAAAATTTAAAATGTACATCATCATATTATTGAAATGGTCTAAGATATAGGTTTGAAATCTTGTGACACTCATGAGTTAATGGTGATGGAAGCTGGTGGCAGAAAAAACATGGAATATATGTTGAAAGATTAGAAATCGTACAATTGAGTTAGGAGGTGGCAAAATATGCAATATAGCAAGGGGGCCACATTAACATACTTTCACAATTAAGAAACAAATAATAGATAATTTTTTAATATCATTCAGCTTGACACAGTTGATATGATAATTAATATCTTTTGTATTGATGTAGAGATAATTGCTGATTATGTAGTCTTTAAAGATATTATAACATTTGATATAACCTATGGAACAAATAAAGGTCTAAAGCCTTTTGGTGTTTTTAGGAAATTTAGCCATCATAGGCTAGTGATTACATTTGGTACTACTTTACTATATGATGAGAAAGTCAAATCCTTTATATGGTTATTTGATATATTTTTAAAATATTATGGTAGGCAGGCACCTACTATTATTTTCACTGATCAGGATACCACAATAGCTAAAGCAATTAATTTGGTAATACCCTGTATTTTTCATAGGTTATACACTTGGCATATTTTGTAAAATGCCACCGAGTATTGGCTTCTCATCTGGGGATATTTCATAATTTTACTAGATATATGTATGAAATTAATAATACTACAAATTTTAAAATTGTATGGACTACAATGGTTTCCAATGAAAAAGTTTGTCATACACGGTTGAAGTTAGCGGACATATATGCTATACGTTACAAGTGGGCATTATGTTATATAAAAAATGTCTTCACTTTGGGTATATAAAGCAGTTAACTATTATAATATTAAATAGTGACCTGAAGCCCCATTTAAAATCTGATTTAAATATAAGAGGCTTCTTTCATCATTTTGATAGAGTATTTGACAAAAGGAGGTATGAGGAACTAATGGCTGATTTTGTATGTAGACAAAGAATTTTCAATCTTGTAATAAGTCATTATCCTTTCATGATTTTAACTTCAAAGGTTTATACTCCAACTATTTTTATGATGGTTTAGAAAGAATTACTTGACTTATTAGATTAATGTATTACTTCTCGTGCAGATCCCATTCATGTCAAGATTTATGATGCGGAACCGAGGGTTGAAGTTACTGCTATGTTTGATTCATCGAGCAAAAACGTTGATTGTACCTGTTGAAAAATTTAACTTATCAAAATACTTTGTGTGCATGTCTTTTTAGTTTTTAATATCCATAATTTTACCGCTATTCCTGGCCACTATAACATGATTAGATAGACCCAAAACGCTAGACGTTCAAATAAAAATATTTTTGCACTTGAAATTTAAAATAATGAGGACGATTTGTATACATGATATGAGAGGTTGACTGATCATTTCATGCAAAATTATATCTGAATGGGTTTTACATCAGGTGAGAGGACAAAAATGGAGGATCATATCATAAGACTTAATAAAATCGTGGATGAATTTTGTAACTTTCATGTTGAAGAAGGGACAAGTAAGGATGCATTACATGTGGGGAATATCTCGGAGAAAATTGTGAATTAATCAATCAAAGGTATGAAATAGCGTGTAGGATGGAAGGCAACAAGAAAATCTAAAAGTTACCTTGAAAAAATTAAACACAAAAAGCGAATATATTTGTTTACTATATTGTCAATCATTAATTGCAATAAATCTGATTACTTTTTCATAAATGAGTTATAAACTAATATTTTAAATACTGTCATCTAATAGGAAACAGGTAGTTCATCATCATAATTACATGATGCCCCACTCGAACAATAATTTCAAATCACACAATATCAGCAGCTAATGACGTATATGCAATTGTTAGCGGTATACTAACACAATTACTGATATCATACATTATTTTGGTTTCAAAAATATCATAAAATACTAATATATTTGATTTTACTTGTGAAACACAAGTTATATAAAATGTTCTATATTTATCGAAGGGACAATAATTACATACTCCGTTATATGGACCTATATATTTTGAAGGGTATACAGGGACGTACATTGATACTTCAAATAATGCTATCTCAACTCTTCTAAATTTTAGATTTTTTGAAAATTCAAACTACCGGCAAGGCAATTGATGAGAAAACCGCAAAAGAGGTGAAGAGGCACTATGACATCCTCATAGAGGATCTAAGAAGTATTGAATCAGGCAAAGTGCCCATCCCTAATTACAAGACAATTGGAAATGGAGGCTGCGGCAATGACAGATTGAGTGATGAAGAACAAGATGGGCAGCTGGATACTCCACCAAGTCTCACTTCTTATTTTAGCTAGAGGGCCTCTAAGCACGGTATACTCCAAGGTATATTGCAAAAATTTTCCATGATATACTCCAAGGTATACTCCAAGAAGACAATGATATACCTCAAAAATGTTCATTATAAGACGGTATATTACACAAACTTTGAATAAATTTAAGTTGGCTAGCTGTTTGATCTTAGCATTAATTTCCTGTGAGCTTCTTGGCATAAGAATCGATTTTGATCTTAGCTCTTCTTCTGACAAGTATAGAGAAACCAAGCATTACCTTCTCATCAAAAGGTGGGGTATTACCTTACTATGTTCTGTCTCTCACTCATAGGCATTCATTTTGCTTTAAAAACTTTTGTCAGCCTCAGCTTGCCGCAAATTAGTACGAGAGATTGATGGCAAGCTTGTTTGCAGCCAAAGTAAGATATATTTTTGGATAAATAATTCGGCATCATAAAGGGATGTTCTCTTTAAATACTAGCATTAAGTAGATACTCTTGGGCCGCTCGGATATTGTCGAGTTTTAAGTATGACCACTTCGGCCGCTAGGATATAGCCGACTTTCAAGTACGATCTCTTGGACCACTCGATCAGAATCAAGTTTTAGGGCAAATGTAAGGGTTTCTTTCATTTGATTTAGAGGCAGCCTAGATCTTGTGAGTCAATGAGATGACATGCAACACTCACTGATATGCAAGACAAGAAGTAACAGAACGGCAATCTTATTATGTTAATGAAACGTGTTATAAGCATATCGAATGAAACGTTTTGCCTTACCTAATCATTCGTACATTTATTGATACTATTTTTTAAGGTGTGTGGCGTTCCATGTCCGGGGGACCAGCCTACCTTTTTGGATGCACAACTTATAGGTCCCATTTCGAAGAATAGCTGAGATTAGGAACAATCCTTCCCAATTTGGACAGAGTTTATTCCGGCTAGTGTTTTTACCCGTGGCCTCTATACTTCTCAATACCAGGTCCCTTATCTCGAACTGCCGTACATTCACCTTCTTATTGTAATATCAAGTAACCCGTTGTTGGTATACTACTGTCCTCAGCGTCACTTGGTCCTGGACTTCCTCCAATATATCGAGATTCTCCCGAAGTCTCTGACTATTGTCTCTTGGACTAAAACATTTTACCTAGAGACTTGGGAGGTCGACCTACACTGGAATTCTGCCTCTACCCTATAACACAAACTGAATGGTGTCTCTCTGGTGAGTTCCCTCGAAATTGTCCAGTACAACTAGAGAATGAATGGCAGCTCGTGCACCCATGAGCCCCTGGAGTGCTCTAGCTTCGTATTAAGTCAATGTAAAATTGTGCGATTCGTGACCTCCACTTGCTCGTTACTCTGTGATACACAACTGACGTATGGACCGACTTGATCCTCAGGCTGGTGCAGTACTTAGTGAACTATTTTCCAATAAACTGCGTCCCATTGTCAATCAAGATACACTCAAAAATCCCGATCCTGCACACAATACTTTGCCGGACAAACTCAGTGGCGTTCTGCTCTGTTATCTTGGCGAGTGGCACTGCCTCGACCAATTTGATGAAATAGTCAACCCCGACGATTAGGAACTTCCTTTATTCGATCGCCATTATAAGTTGTCTGAGGATGTCGAGCTCCCATTAGGCAAAGGGCCATAGTGATTGCAGTGCTCAGAGTTCTATGTGGGGTTAGTGAGTCATATTACCATGAACTTGGCAGTTTTTACATTTGTGCGTAAAATTTATAGTGTCGTACTTTATAGTCGGCCAATAGTATCTTTGCCTCATGAGCTTGAAGGCTAGATTCTTTCCCCTAATGTGGAATCCACAGATTCCAATGTGTACTTCTTGGAGGGCATATTTTGCCTCATCTATGGATACGCAACTGACGTATGGACTAATTTGATCCCCAAGCTGATGCAGTACTAAGTGAACTATTTTCGAGTAAACTATGTCCCATTGTCAGTCACGATACACTTATGAATCCCGAACCTGCATACGATATTTTGCCGGACAAACTCAATGGTGTTCTGCTTTGTTATCTTATCAAGTAGCATTACCTCGACCCATTTGGTGAAGTAGTCAATCCCGATGATTAGGAACTTCCTTTGTTCGATCACTACTGGAAGTGGTCTAAGGATGTCAAGCCCCCATTGGGCAAAGGGCCATAGTGATTGCAGTACTCAGAGCTCTGTGTGGGGCCAGTGAGCCATATTGCCGGATTTGATAATTTTCACATTTGCGCATAAAGTCCATGGCGCCGTACTTCATGGTCGGCCAATAGCACTCTTATCTCATGAGCTTGAAGGCTAGATTCTTTTTCCCGATGTGGGATCCACAAATTCAGATGTGCACTTTTTGGAGGGTATATTCTGTCTCCTCAGGAGTAAGACATCTCAGGTAAGGGGTCGAGAACCCTTGCCGGTACGATTGGCCACCCATAATAGTGTACCAACCCGCTATCTTTTTCACCCTCTTGGCTGCGTCTGCATCCTCAGGTAGCGTCCCCTAGAACAAATACCTCAAGTAGGGAGTCATCCAATTACTGCTACTCGATACTTATATTACTTCTGGCTTGGGGTCCTCGATGCTTGGCATGTTCAGAACTTCTCACATTCCTCAAATGTATTGTTCTGAGTCTCCGAAAGCTACTGCCATTGCCAACATGTCGGCCTTTGCGTTCTCTTCCTCTAGAATATGGACGAATTCAACCTTCTCAAAATCCACGGTTATACCCTTGATCTTCAAGAGGTATTTGGAGAACTGTGGGCCATTTACCTCAAAATGTCCGTGGATCTGGTTGATGACTAATGCAGAGTCGCTGTAGACAATTAGGTTTTTGGCTTAAGTATTCTTTGGTTAATCGAAGTCCTGCTAGCAAAGTTTCATATTCTGTGGCTTTATTTGTGGCTGAGAATCCTAGGGTCATTGAATACCTTATCTCTAATCCTTCGGGCGTTTGTAGAATAACGCCAACTCCACATCCGTTCTTCATTGAGGAGCCATCCACGTGCAATGCCCATGTCGTTACTTCTCCTAGCGCGTCTGCACCATGCTGATCTGGATCACCAAGGGTTGGGGTCGTTGTCTCAACAACGAAGTCCATGAGGGCCTAACCTTTTAAAGTTGACCTTAGACAAAATTCAATATCGAATTCAGCCAACTCAATGGCCCACTTGACCAGTCGTTTTGACACCTCGGGCTTCTGCAAGATAGCTCTCAACGGCTGATCAGTTAGGATCACCACTTTATACGCCTGAAAATATGGTCTAAGCTTCCGTGTAGAATATACCAATGCCAAAGTAATCTTCTCTGTGTGCGGGTACCTGGTCTCCACCTCTACTAGGGTGTTGCTCACATAATAGACAAGCTACTATCTATCATGCTGTTGTCGTACCAACATCGAGCTCAAGGCCGTGTCGGACACCACCAGATATAGATACAACTCCTTGCCTGGTTGGGGAGAAGTTAAGAGAAGAGGGTTCGACAGGTATTCTCTGAGTCCTTGGAATGCCTCATCACAGTCGTTATTCCACTGAAAGTCATTGGTCTTCGTTTCTCTTAGGGCATTGAAGAACGGCAGGTGTCTCTCGGCCGATTTGGCCAAGAAATGAGAAAGGGTTGCTATCCGTATAATGAGTTTCTAAACTTCCTTTATTATTCTAGGAGATCTCATATCAAGGAGGGCCTTGATCTTCTCTAGATTAGCCTCAATCCCTCAGTGTGAAACGATATAGCCCAGAAATTTCTCAGACGCCACTCTAAATGTACACTTGCTTGGGTTGAGTTTCATCTGGTGAGTTCTGAGCACATTGAAGGTCTCGGCCAGGTCCTGGACGTGGTGGCCACTTATTTTGCTTTTGACAAGTATATCATCTACATAGACCTCCACATTTCAGCCTATCTGGTCCTTGAACATTTTATTTACGAGCCGCTGGTAAATTTCACCCGCATTCTTAAAGCCAAAGGACATCACTTTGTAATAATATGTCCATTGGTCTGTCATAAATGATATGTATTCCTTGTATTCGGAGCTCATCTTTATTTGATTGTAGCCCGAGTATACATCTGTGAAGCTTAAAAGCTCATAATTGGACGTCGAGTCTACAAGTTGATCAATTTTGGAAAGAGGGAAGCTGTCCTTGGGACACACTTTATTAAAGTCCATAAAGTCCACACACATCCTCCACTTCCCATTATTCTTTTTCACCATGACCATATTTAACAGTCAGTTTGGGTACTGTACTTCTCGAATGAATTCGACGTCTAGAAGTTTCTTCACTTTTTTGCGCATGGTCACCAGCTTCTTTATGAAGTAGTTCCTGTGCTTCTGCCTGATGGGTCTGTGACGAGGATCTATGCCTAACTTGTGGACCATTATTTTAGTGGAGATCTCTAGCATGTTACTTGGTACCCGGGCAAAAACATCCGAATTCTCCCGTGGGAAGCTGACAAGTTGGTCTCTGACGGTCTCTGGCAGTGAACTTCCTATCTGGACGTATTTCTCCAAATCCTTTAGATCTAGCAGGACTCGAACAGTTGATTTCCTGGATTGTGCCCGCTGCAACGTTGCCTCGTCTTGTAGGTCAAGGTCTTCCATTGGTTGTGGAAGGAGCATCTGCGTGACCTGGGACAAGTAACATATCTGTCCGGCAGCCTGATCTCCGAGGACTTGCCCAATCCCAAATGGAGTTGGAAACTTCATCTTTAGATGCGGGATAAAAGTGACAGCGCCAAAGGTAACCAAATAAGGACGTCTGAGTATTGCGTTCTAAACTGACAAAAGGTCTACGACCAGGAAGGTGAGGACCTTAGACGTAGTCCTCGGTTACGTCCCCAACGTGACCTCTAATTGGATGGCACCCTACACAGGAACTGGCTCATTGTCCAGTCCGTAGAATGGTCCCTCTGGCACTCTCATTTAACTTCTCTTAAATTCCAATTTAAAATAGGTATTGAGATAAAATAAATTCCTAGAATTTTCATTGTCAACAAAAACTCGTTTCATTTCGTAGTCATTTGCTCCATTCGAAACGAGTGTGGTTATAACCAGAGATCGGAGTGGGAAGAAGTTATATGAGCCAGGTCCTCGTTACTAAAACTAATAACTTCATAACTAGCCCCCGTCCTTGGCCTCTTTGCTATGATGATCTCCCAAGCGTCCTCTCTAGTTGGGCAAATTGATGTCATATTCACAACCCCCGCTGCCACTCGGTTTCTACGCTGGTTAGCCTCAACGTCACCTGCTATTTCGAAAGTTTATTCAGGTTTTTATAAAAAGCGGTTGAGGTAACCCCTCATTATTAATTTTTCGATCTCCTTTTGCAGCGTCTGACAGACCTCGGTACTGTAGCCCTCACTGCGTTGATAGTGACAGTATTTAGTCTGATTATCACCTCCAGGGTTCTTTAACGGCTTGGGCAATTTCAAAAATTTCTCCTCCTGGATCTGCATCAGCACATTCGTATGGATGTCGTTCAGAGGAGTGAGGTTCACAGGTTTGGACTTCCTCCGAACAACCTGCTCAAACTTCCACTGCTTCTTCATTGTCCGGGGACATGGATGGTCCTCGTACTTTCTCTTTCCTTCCACCGCCCTCGGGGGGAAGTTCTCGTCTTTCTTTGGGTGCTTCGCATCGTTAGGTTCTTCGACCATGATGTACGCTCTCGTCATAGCCTCAGCCTCCGCAAATTTGCCTGAAATTTTAAAAAGGCGCTTGAAAAAAGCGCCTCCCTTCAGGGCAGACAGAAACGCATTCAGCTTCATCCCATCGGTCAACTTTCGAATTTGCCTGGCCTTCGCTATGGATCGGACAAGGAATCTCCTCAAACTCTCCCTGGCACCCTACTTTACTCAGGTGAGGTACCAGGGCTGCTTCTCTACTCTCCTGCTGGGGGCGAATTGTGAGAGAAAAATTGCTGCCAGCTTGCTAAAGGTGCGAATGAAATCCGCTGGAAGCCCATAAAATCACATTTTCGCGTCTCCCTTAAGTGTCAGTGGAAAGCACTGACATAAGGTCATCTCGTCTAGCCCCTGGATGCTCAAGTGCTCACAGAAGTGGTTTAGATGATCCATCAAGTCAGCACTCCCGTCATAGGTGTCAAAATTCAGCATCTTGAATTTCGATGGGAGTGTCCTCGTCCGGATTCCGCTACGAATGGGGACTGGAGTATATCAGCTCCACCTCCGCTGTTGTCGCCGAAGACACGGTTCCAAACCTTCTCAATCTTTCCTCCACATGGGGTGGAGCCCTCACCTTTTTCTCGTTAAGATAATTTCTCAACTCATAAGGCTCTTGGATTGTCTGCCACTCGGAGACTCCCCTGACCCTAGGAGGGGCCTCGTTCTGCAGAGCTGCCTCCTAAACAGCACGTTCCTAATTGTTACGGACGGAACGTGGGTTACGTCTTTCAGGGCTCTCCTCCTAAGCCCGAGGACCAAAGTAGCCTTTAAGTCTCTAAGGAATTTTGCTGCTTAAGGCAATTTGGATCATTGGGATTTCACGTTGGCTGGCTTGCTTGCTCTGGTGTTTCTTTCCCTTGCCTCTACTTTGGGGCGTTGCTGTCTGGGAGGCCATGGAAGGCGCTCTTTTCGCTCACTCGTCCATTTTAGAGTAAAGAGCCATGAAGGCTTTGGACATATCGTCTATTCTAGTAGCCAAAGCATGTAGGACCGGATCAGGATGGTCATCTATTTTGACATAGGGAGCAAGGCCATTATCGCACGAGACCACTTCCTTGACAGGTGCACTCGCTTGTGCCAGAGTGTTTACCATGCTGGATTTCTAGAAGGGTGTCGGAAGGTTCCCGAATATTCTGTAGAGAATATGAAAAGCTGACTTTTAGTCATTTTTCACAAACGACGCCAATATTGCGTCCTCAAATTTCGGCCACGTACTGATGAAGGTCTAAATGATCGCTCGGATTTTAGTCCGAAAATTAACTTCACTATGCCATTAGAGATTACAAGGAGATTGCAATGGGTCTTTCCCTTTCTTTCTCTCTCTATAGCAGTTAGGACAGGGTGAATACTAAACCCCTTTGTTAGGTGTACAGTTAATATATTTATAGTGGTTGAGCTGTCCTTTGAGGGTTGTCCACATGGCGCTGGCGTGTGTAGGAAGTTGGTCACCAACTCCACCAATTCAGCCTTCTATGACAGAGATGTTGCGTGCACATTGGATGATCTTCCATGATGTCCCATCCAGAGTGACCGAGCGTATGCTGCAGGCCATCATTCTTTTGACAGTCTAACGGGTTTGGCCACCAAATCTCATAGCATGCCGCCTTTGCAGGCGTGGTGATGTCAGTAGCCCATCTAGAGTCTACAGGTCCGAGTGGACTTTAAATCCATTATACCATTTGGGCTAGCCCTAACACTAAGGTGTATTGAGCCCACTGGATCTCTGCAGTGTCATGGTCTAACTGTCGGGAAATGGATCTCGCTATTGGGCGTTGGATACCATTACCCATCAGTATGTATATTATACTGATTTGGAAAAAAATTACAAATCGGCACGCAATAGATGCCCAATGCTCGCATGAGTGCCTATTTCAATAGACTCACGCTTGAGGCGTGCCCAAAATGCTGAAAACAGTAGCGGTGCACTTGAGGCGCACTCGAGAGGCCCCCAAAACACTGTTCTCGGTGATGCTCGTGCTCGAATGGGTGCCCTCGATGGACACTCAAATGCGGCTTCACAATATAAAAATACACTGATACGTTTTTAGGGCAATTACTTGCAATTTTCAAACCTAAATAACATCATCTTTAAGAGAAATAAAAAAGAGAGAGAGAGAAAAAGAGAGAAAATGGAGAAGAGAAATATTTGAGCATTCAATTGAGTTCCGAATCATATTTTAATTTTCACCGACTTTGAATACATTATTCTTAAAATTGAGAAAAATATTTTATTGATTATATTTCTACTCTTTTATCTTATACTCACTTTTATTTGATTTATTTGCCACAAGGTATTGAGTTGTTGTAATTTATTGAAATTTGTGTAACGGAACTTTTATATAGTTAATGTTAATATATTTTTGGACAGATCGTCATGTGATTTTTTCTCTTATTCATTAGAAGATTTTTTACGTAAAATTATGTATTCTTTGTTATTTTTAATTGTT
>JAODPA010066961.1:0-10734 GCA_025585075.1 Nepenthes mirabilis
CCGGCCGAAGCATCGACCTCATCTCCGTCCGCAGCGCAGCAGCTTCAGCCTTGTGACGCCGACCAAGTCGCTCCATCTATTCCTCAAGTGCCGATATGCGGCCCTGTGCCCCCACGTTGGCATCCGCCAGCCGTATGGCTCTGGCCTCCGACTTGGCCAGAGCGTTCTCCAAGTGTGCGACGCGGGCTCTCAACTACTCCATTTCGATTGCCGCAGCACCCCGACGCGGTGGGACCCCCTCGAAACCCGGAGGAAGCCCTCGACTCCGAGAAGGGCCAGCAACCGTGGCTTCAGAGCGAGCCCCCCCTGAGGTGTGGGCTCCAGAAGACACGGGAGCGTTAGAGCCGAACTCGGACTCGTGAGAGGAGGGCTCCGTGTCACTAGAGGAGTCTCCCATCGACTTCGCAATGAAAAAAATACGCAGAGAAAGATCGAACCGCCAGTGGATGCGCAAGTGCAGAGATGTACCAGATTTCGGGAGAAAGTGGCGCATTTAAATAGGCAAATCTTCTGGAAGAGCGCCAAGCCCAAAGGGCGAAAAGCATTTAAGGAGGGGCCAATGGGAATCCTCCACGTGGGAGGCCCCTGAAAACTCGTGCGTTTCAAAGGCGGAACGACGTCTCCTGACCGCGCAAAAATTAAATGCGCTGGCGGCCCAGGGGACGTGACAGTTGAAAAGGACCCCGCAGGCTCCCAAAGGATGACACATGGATCCTCAAGGCAAAACGTCCGGCAGCGGAAAAAGGCATTCACGAAAGCAAGACAAAAATTGAAGACAAAAAGGACTACTTCTGTTGTTAATCAATGCTCTCTTACAAAGTACAAGATTTACAACCATGAGGCTGCGAGAAAGGCGAAAGAAGGCTGCGGTACGAAGCCTGGTATGCTCCCGTACCTCGTCCCAGGAGAGGCCGGCGAACGGCGGCTGAAGCAGTCGGAGTTTCGCCCGGCGAACTGGGCGGGAAGCAAGGAGCATCCCCCGGTGGAAGTCTCCAGCATTCAGTCCACCGCTGTCCAGGAAGCACTGAAGCCAGGCACTCCGGGAAAGTCCGGTGTTAAGCCCGACTTCCACGGAGGGCTACTTACCACGTAGCCCTTCCAGGATTAGCGCCCTGGCATGGCCTGCGGAGTGGACACCAGCGAAGCCCGACGCCTAACAGGCGAAGAGAGCCGCAGGAAGTCAAAGAATCCGCTCAGCCCGGGTGAGCCACAACCCGGAAGGAGCCACACGACAACAGCGGAATGGCCAAGCCACTCTCGTTAGCAATGAAAGCAAGCCACGAGGCTTGGATTACGACGGTCTTCATCAAGAGCTCCGAACATGCGGCTGATCCATCCAACTCCCTCTCGAGGACCCGCCAAGGGGGGGCAAAGCCAGGATCCTCTCATCGTCTCCCCAATGGCTGCTAAGGCATGAGCTCAACTAGCTTGGGCGCCCAGCTATTTATGGGCGAGGCGCAGGCTGCCCTCTCACCCAGCGCAACACGGCATCTAGCAAACGTCTTTCGGGCAACAGCAGCGACCACCGGTCAGACGCAACCCAAGGTGCGCGAATCTCGTCGGGCGAGGTGACGGGTCACAGCAGCACCTGAAAAGCCTGCCCCGGCCCTGGGAAAGGCGCGAACTTGGAAGACGACAAAGGTGGCGCGGCACGAGGAAGGGTATGAGGCCGTGGAAATGGGCCCAGTGGACATGCCAGGCCCGACCACTGGCCAGCCCAGGCATGGGGGGCTAGTGTTGGGTCCCATGTCCCGGCCCATGAGACAGGTCCAGGCCCACGAAGCAAGTGGCGGCCCATGGGGAAATCAGGGGCCCACGAGGGAAGGCCAGCCCAGTCCAACGGGAAAGAGGCGCGAAGCCATGCTGGCGGAAGCCAATAAAAACCTGCAGCGTATTAAATGCGTCGCCGGGAACAGGCGAGAAAAGCGGAAAGGCTAGCCAATAGAGGCATGACTGGCGCCACGCCAACGCCACCAGCTGCCGTCTGCAGGATGCCAACCAATCCCCGCTCAGGGAAAATGGGGCGTGGTCTACGACGATCAGCAGCGTGCCAAGCACGGCAACAGGATAGCCGGCGTGATCGGCGGTCTATGACAGTGACCAGCGGCGCGATGGCCCAAGCAACGGGCGTTCTGGCGCCCGAGAGTCCAAACAGGGGGAGGCATATAAGAGCCATCACCCCACAGAGAAAAGGATTCCAATTTCGGTTCTGCGATTCGGTAACTTAGAGCAATCTCTGGTTTCAAGCTCTCTCACTCAACTTCCAAAAAGCTCTAATCCTCTGAACGGACTCAACCAAATCGCGGTCCTTCTTCTCAACCCGCAAAGCGGGAAAGTTAGCCACTCGTCGCAGTGCATCAAGGAAGCCAGGCCTTCCACACCTGCTCATTGCATTTCTCCCCATCACCACACAAGCTTTTCTTACGCTTCACAGCATTTCTCCGCGCACCCCTTTGGCGTGCGCATTTCCATTTATTGCGGGAATTTGCTGACTTGAGCGTCGGAGCGGCCTCGGTGGGAGAAATCCTGCCGGACCCTTCACCTCTTGTTTGTTGTTTGTGTTGTGCAGGTCCAGGTTCTGAGAGACGGAGACCGGACCCTTCTTCCGGAGCCCCCGCGCGCTTAGGAATCCGAAGGCTCCCTAATCCGTACGACAACCTTGGGCCCGGGACGCAACATTGGCGCCGTCTGTGGGAAACTGACAGAAAGCCAAGTGTCTCTTTCCCACCCAGCAGCTGAACGACAAAGCATGGTGAACACCAGAGCACAAGCCAGTGCTCCTGCGGTGGAAACCACCGTCCAAGACGAAGTTCCCCCCACGGGGAACCAAGCGAACGACCGACCGGAGCCTGACGTCCGCCACCTGGCCGCGGAAATAGATACCCTGAAGGAGATCCTCCTCGCCGTGTGCGCGAACACCGGGACTGCCTTGCCCGGGGCGGCTCCTCCAGCAGCTCAGGCCTCCACCTCCAAGAGAGAAAGGCGTCGAGAGGCCACTCGCAGGAGGCGAGCTAACCGACTCGACCGCGCAGCGGCCCCGGCCGCACCAAGTGGAGATGGCCAGAACGAGGCGGAAAGCCATCTCATCGACGACGACAGGGAGGACAGCCCCGAAGGCCGCAACCCCCGCAACTCGCGTGGCAACAGGAGGGTTCACCTTAACCGCTTTCGATTATAAAATATAGGGTTTAGAAGAGAGCACTCAATTTGAGTGAGAATTAAATAAAAGATTTGATTCTGTTTTTTCTTTTTAATCTTATTTTTAAGTGGAATGTAATTTTATTTTTCATACAAATACTAAAAAAACATTTTCTTTTTTTTTCTATTTTCCTTTACCTTTCATGTAAACCATACATAACCTTTGACATAGAGAAAAGAAATGAGAGAATCACTTCCAGTGTTAGCAGGAACCAAGAAGTACTTGTTAGTATTCTTAGATTGCCCTTTTCCTCCACAACCGGTACCCTTACAACTTGTACAATTTATGAGCTGAGTGTTGGGTCAAAATAGCATCCAACTGACCAATAAGAGGAAACACATACAGTAAAAAAGAAAGAAAAAGAGAAGGAGAATACCAAACTTTTACTTAAAAAACTCTTTTAAATAAAAAAAATCACGGGACTTTAATCCACAAATAAATTTTACTATGTAAAATTTGATTACAAAGCCACACAGCTTATACAGGTACTTGAGACGAATGATGTTGAAGAAAACAAAATACAATAAATACAAAATAAACAAGTTAAGCAATTGGAGTTCTTTGGCAGTAGACGGCGCATGCTTCTGTAGCAGATTAACTTGCCATTTCCAGGAGATGACGTCATCCTTCTCATTTTGCAATTGATCCAATAACAATTATCAAATCTGAAAAGTTAACGATCTGCATTTGTAGAATACTGCTACCTTGAAGGTTTGTCCTTGGACGGTCACTGCTCCCCGTTGATAGGATTCTACTCTTAATCGGTCAACGTCCCATTGACTAGCTAACTGTCCACTTGAAACCATTCCTGAATAAGTTGCAATCTATCTTCATCAAAGTCCTCGTCCCTCATCAATGTCCTCGGACCATGAATGCCTCAATACGAGTGACCTCAATAAACTTTCCCTCACGTCCGAAGGGTGTTAAAATCCGTTAGCCAAGTTGAGCTATGGCAAGCCTCAAATTTTCATTTTGGCAAAACTTTAGTCATTATGTCCGCACAATTTTCATCTATTCCAACTTTTTTCAGTGACAGCAACCCTTCTTTAATAACATCTCTCACCCAATGATATCGAATATCAATGCACTTTGATATTAAGTGAAATGAGGAATTCTTGTAGAGATGTATGACACTTTGACTATTACAAATTATTACATATTTTTCCTACCTGAAGCCTAGTTCTTGAATGAATCTTTTTATCCACAATATCTCCTTGTTAGCCTCTGTCACTGCTATAAACTCGGCCTCAGTGGTTGAAAGGGCAATACACTTTTGCAGCTTTGATTGCCACAAGACTGCTCCTTCGGCAAACTTGATCAAATGTCCCAAAGTGGACTTTTGGGAATCAACGTCTCCAACCATATCAACATCGGAGTATCCCACCAACTAAGGTTTATCACTTTCAAGACACAAATACATTTTGAAAGTTCTTCGGATATATCTCATTATCTATTTGACTGCGGATCAGTGCTCCCTTCCTAGATTTGACAGAAAATAACTGACAATACCAACCGCATGAGCAATATCAGGTCTCGTACATACCATAGCGTACATCAAGATTCCTACAATGGAAGAGTAGGGTACGCTTTTCATAGTAACTCTCTCATCATCCGCGGTCGGACACTGCTTACTGTTTAACCTGCTATGACTTACCAGTGGAGTGCTTACTGGTTTGGACTTATCCATACTAAAACGTTGAAGCACCTTTTCAATGTAGTTTTCTTTAGACAGCTACAGTTTCTTTACTTCTCAGTCACGAATTATTCTAATACCCAAAATCTGTTTCGCCGACCCCAATCCTTCATAACAAAGGACTACCCAAGTTGTTACTTTAACTCCTTAATCCGAGCACTATTACGTCCAACGATCAACATGTCGTCCACATAAAGGAGGATGATAAAATCGTCCTCGGTAAAACTCTGAACAAATACACAACGGTTAGAAGTGGTCTTTCGACATCCTTAATCGATTATGACAGATTCAAACTTCCTATACCACTGTTTTGGAACCTATTTCAATCCGTCTAGACTGTCATTTAGATGACATACTAGTCATTCCTTCCCATTAACAGTAAAACCTTCTGACTAATCTATATAAATTTTCTCCTCAAGATCACCATAGAGAAATTCCATCCAGATATCTAGTTGCTCCACTTCCAGATCCAAGGCAGCAGCTAGACCGAGCACAACCCTTATTGAGGGCATTTTCATCACAAGAGCAAATATCTGATCAAAATCAACCTCATTTCGTTGATTAAAGCCTTTTACCACCAACCGTGCTTTGTACCTCGGCTGTATGGTGTGTTCGTCATCTTCAATCGGAAGACCCATTTATTCTTTAAAACTCTCTTCCCCTTAGGTAGTTTGGCCAAATCAAATGTATGATTTTTATACAACAAACTTATTTCTTCTTGTATCACTTCCAATCATCTTTCCTTATTCTCATTTTTTATGGCCTCGTCAAAGTCTTCAGGTTCACTTGTATCAGTAAGTAGGACGTACTCATTGGGTGACAGACGGACGGACGGTCTCCTATTTCTCGTAGATGGTCGGACAGGAATCTCGTCAACCTCCTCACCCGTTGAGAAATGATAGCTTCCTCATCTTCATTAGATACCTCGTCAGCTTCATTATTGTCCTCGGGTACTCTTGGGCTATTGTCCTTGTCACAAAGTAGTACTGGACGGACATCATCAGCAATAATCTTGTCTGTCCATCCAGTATCAAACTTGGCCTTTTTACCAATATCTTTAATGGTTTCAATTTTAACAAATGCAGCATTCCTTAACCAAACAAGATTTCTCTCAATTAGGTCATAAAGTCTGTACCCCAGTTCATCTTTTTCGTAACCCAAAAAAGCACATTGATTCATCTTTGGCACAAGCTTGGTCTTCTCATTCTTTTGGATGTGAATAAAAGTCTTACACCCGAATGCCCGAAAATGGTTATAAGACGGTTCCTTTTCTGACCAAACTTTCTCTAACATATCACCATTCAATGGTCTACTAGACGACCTTTCAAAACTTTGCTTCTAAAAGCAGACACCTGACCCTTCTCAAGAGTGTGTGGTTCATCCACTCAACCACTCCATCTAACTGTAGCGTCTTTGGTGATGTCTTCTGATACTAGATGCCATATCTTCGGTAGTAGGTATCAAATGCCCCAATGTACTCTCCACCATTGTCACTTCAGGTGGTTTTCAACTTCTTTCCCATCTGTCGTTCCACTAGAGTATGAAAAAGTTCAAAAGTACTGAGGACTTGGTCCTTATTCTTCAGTGGGTAAACTCATAATTTTCTTGAACAGTTGTCAATGAATGAAATAAAATATTAAACCCTACGAATGACTTTTCTTTGAATGTTCCACACACATCAGTGTGAACCAGGTCAATTAGTTTCGTATTTATAGATGACGAGCCTCCTTGAAACGAGACCCTTATTTGCTTTCTAGCCATACAGTAAGAACAAATCCTCAATCAATCTACCTTCATTTCTAGAATAAAACCTTTTTTAGCCAAATAACATAATTCCTTGTCACTTATGTGGCCTAGCCAACGGAACCACAAGTCCGAGGACTCCTCAATGCTTGTGGCATTCATGTCCCTGGCCACAATAGGTGCCTTTATTACATACAACCCGATACTCTTCAGTCCTCATGCAACAATCAGAAACCCTTTAGTCAACTTTTATTCTCCTTCACAAAAGATATTATAATAACCTTCACCATCCAGCCTGCCAGTTGAAATTATATTTAACCTGATTTCAAGGACATGCCGTACATCTTTCAACAATAACCTCATCCGACTATTGGTAACTAGCAACACGTCACCTTGACCAATAATTAGAGATATTCCTTCGTTTTTTATCCTTATTACTCCAAAATTTTTCAAAATATAAGAAGTAAATAGTCTCCTTTTGAATGTAGCATGGAGAGAGGCACCAATATCAACTACCCAGTTGGACTCATGGTCCGTCAGACTTACCACATCTATTTCACAAGTTAACAGGAGGTTGCCTCCTATAACTATTTAGACCGAGGACTTTTCTTCACCTCTTCCCTTTTTTTATTTGCTCTCCCTCTTAGCATTCTCACGCTTTTACTTGTGATAAAATTTTCTTTTGTGTCTTTTCTTACCATAATGATGACACTCAATATTTTGAAACCATGACTTGGACTTACTGTGACCCTTTTCACTATGCTTTAGGCCGCGTCCCTTACTTCTTCCCTATGACTCTGTCAAGAGTTCCTCGAAGTGGGAAAAAGTGAAAGTCCCCTGAGACCGCCTTGTCTCATTCATGAGTAAGAAGGTAACGATCTTGTCCAATTTAAATGTATCCTTCCCAAATAGCAAGGTTATCATAATGTGGTCGTATGATGCTAGTAAGGAAGCTAGTAATACCAACGCTTTATATCACAATTCAAGTTTCTCTTAGACCACAGTCGGGTCTGACAAGTCGAGAACCTCCTATAGCGTGTTATTCGTCAGACACAATTTGATGGTACAGTTTGCAAGATCCCTTTTGTGTTGCCATTTCTCATCTGTCAAATTATCCAACTTCTCATACTTCTTCTACAATGCCTTCACGATTCTTTCTCAGGTCAGGATGTTTTTCACAATTTCTTACCAAACGATGAAGTTACCTTATCCATTAAATTGCTCCACACTAAATACCAAGTTTTTTGAGGAGGACGCCATTCAATCGGTAGCTCTCAACCGGTCTCTGATACCACTTGTTGGGTCAAAATGGTGTCCAACTGACCAACAAGAGAGAACACACATGGTAAAGAGGAAAGAAGAAAAGGAGAACACCAAACTTTTATGTAAAAAATTCTTCTAAATAAGGAAAAAACTATGGGACTTTAGTTCACAAATAAATTTTACTATGTAAAATTTGGTTACAAAGCCGTACGGCTTACACAGGCACTGGAGATGAAAAATGTTGAAGAAAACAAAGTACAAGAAATACAAAGTAAACTTGCACTTTGTTTTTCACTCACTACTGTTCTCTTTATCCTCTTTCACTTCTTTCTTTCATATCCATATATTTTCAATTTCAAATATATATATAGAGAGAGAGAGAGAAGTTGAGTAACCATCTACTCAGTTAGGTGGTTATGTGCACAATTGGCGTTCGTCTGCAATAAACGGCGCATGCTTATGCAACAGATTGACTTGCCATTTTCAGGAAATGAAGTCATTCTTCTCTTTTTGCAATTAACCCAATAACGATTATCAAATCTAGAAAGTCAACAGTCTACATTTGTAGAAGACTGCTATCTTGAAGGTCTGTCCTCGGATGGTTAATGCACCATATTGATCGAATTTTACTCTTAACCGATCAATATCCCGTTGACTGGCTAGCCATCCACTTGAAACCATTCCTAAGCAAGTTGCAATCTGCCTTCATCAGAGTCTTCATCTCTCATCAATGTCTTCGGACCATAAACACTTTCACATGAGATTGACCCCAATATTGAGGTATGTGGCTTGTTGTTTTTCATGAGAAACACCGCATCCCTCTGGGAAGATTGCTCCAACTCCTCTCTCGATATCGTTCTTCCAGCTCAAGCAAAACTTTAATTGTAATGCTTTTTAGTATATTTAGAAAGGTTTTATTCTTAATGAAGATTATGTCATTATTTAAAATTATGCATGATTAATAAATAGATGGACTTGATTTATATAATCTAATAAATTTTATCTGAGTATGGGTCAATTGGTTTAGGCTACAACATCATGAGCACTAGAGTTAGATTTTGCCTCCGTGTCTTAGAAAGTTTTTATTCATTTTTTAATCCAATTACTTAGAAATAGTATTGGAAGCTCCTTCAAGACTTAGTTAGTAAACATTATGAAAACGTTTTATATTTTAGAGAGAATTATAGTGTCACTGTAGGGTATCAGGGTTACTCAAACACTGAGAAATCTTGCATTGCTAGATATATTCATGCATGGAGTTGGAACAGGTTGTAGTTAAGGTGAAACAAACGTTATTGTAAAGTATTATTAGTTTATACTTCTAATTTTTTTTTGTGTCTTATGTGATAATAAGTTGATGGGTTTCGTCTACTCAACTCAGGAAGAGGGCCCACACGTAGAAGAAATAAACTCAGGATCCGAACAGCGTTTCAACTGACACAATCATTCCAAACGGCCCAATCGACAAAAATAACCTTGTTACCCCAATTAAGACGGCCCACGATCTTCTTCCGACATGCTGAAAAAACTTACTATAATCAGTCGGAATAACTTGATAAATATTTTAAAAATATTCACCCACATTTACACAATCGCTCCCAAAATAGCAACAATATCCTAGCGGATCTCCTCTAAAAAGTAATTGTCGTACCATATGCCTCCCATGACCATGTCAAAGAAGCATAGAAACCACTAGCCAAACAAAATTTTACTATCCATCCAGGGGGTCCGCTCTCCTTCCTGGCGTCCTACTCTACATCATTAGGGCTAAATTCTCTATCTCTAAACCGCCCCTTAACTAGACACATCTCTAAGATGCCTTTCAGCTAGGCACACCTCAGAATTGCCCCATTGTCCAGCGCACCAAAATGCTCAATTTCCTATTACATGCACCAATACATCTTTCTATTTAATAAGAAGGATTTTTAACTTAAATATTGAATGATATATTAGGAAGTTAGTCTCGCCAATTTTTTGATCTCTTATTTGTGAGTTATATTGTACATGTTTCAGGTTAAAAGATATGAGGATTTGACTAATTTTAAGTCAATCCTATATAAAAGATTGAGTAACTTTCTAATCTGTCAGATGACCCGAATTTATGGACGCATCACAAGTGATAAAGATTCCTTGAAGTAGTATAAATAAACCTTATTTGGAGTCTTAAACTTCAACATAATCTATCTCAACAAAACTTGGTGAATGAGACTACGGAAAAAGCTCGAGTGAGATTTTGAAAGGACGAGAAACTCTTAGAAAAAATACGTAATTCATAATATTCTCTTCTTTGCTTTCTATTTTTTTTTTCTTTTGGTAAAGAAGAAATAAAGAAATTATAATTTTGAAGATAATTGGTTAGAGTAAAGAAAATTACATTTGAGTCAAAAGAAATTTATATGGAAAAAGTTTTTTGATTTATGTAGAAAAATAATGGGTTGCCAAATGAGTGTTGAAGGAAGAAGTAAGCACTCTTTGAAGATTTTTACAAGGTAAATTGAGATATTATAAAATTATGCTATGAAATCACGCTTTCCTAAGTTAAAATTGCTTAACGAATTCATGGAGCAAGATAGATTTTAAATTACTTCAATGTTATGTCAAGAAGAAACAGCATAGAATTTTGATAAAATCTTTTCCATGATAAAGTGTACATGCCGGGTCTAATTAAGTATTTAAAAAAGATTTCAAGATGACAAATAATTTTAAAATTATTTGAAAAGTTTGGTATATTGGCCAAATTGCATGTAATAAATTGAAAGATAATATCACAATAAATTTGTTAGTTTTGAGTATTGATTAAATTAAAGTCAAATTTTAAAAGAAATTTTAGTCATTA
>JAODPA010066962.1:0-10734 GCA_025585075.1 Nepenthes mirabilis
TCGAGTGAAATTACAAGAATGTCATCATAACTGCAGATAGAAAATCCCTACTCAATACACATAATAATCCATGTATGTGAGCCTACATATTGTCTATCCAGCTAAGTAGCAAATCAGGATCCACCTTTAATAGATCCACACTCGGAATTGTGTTTGAGAAAAAGAAGATATAAACCTAAAAAGTATGAAATAATGTGATAAAAAAGATTTAAATCACTTATATGTTTGAAAGATATTACATTACATCCTGTGGTGTAACGAAAATGAATTTATATAGCTTGTTCTACCTAATAAGATATAAGACTTTATAGAAATTGTTGTTGTATAAGGAATGCCAATGTGAACAATGCGGTCTAATTTATAAATTTTATTTACAAAATGTAAACCTAATAAATAATTGTTAAGATAAGAAATTGTAAGCACGGAAGCAAATCACAAGTAAGACAAAATCTAAAGGGTTGATTCTAAGAATGTTTAAAGGAAAGGGGAAAAAATTGAAGGAGTATATTGTCCCATATTTAGATTGTATTATAATCACAAGAAAAAAAAAATATAATACAAAATATTTATACTTAGAAAAGTGATTTTCCTTTCACTTTCTTTAATTTTTATATATTTTTTTATTTTCTTTCATTCTAACATTCTTATAACCAAACAAGCTCAATAAAAGATGAAGTTTTTTATACGTATAGAAACTGCATTTGACTCGGCCTAAACATCATTATCTATCAAAGTTGTTCTTATAAAACAGAATCAATGAGACAAACATATTTTAACCAATTAACAACAATCCCAACATGGTCATTGGTCTGAATAATGGTGACCCAAACTCCTATTTGTCCCCATACAAGACGCGTAGGACCATCCTTCAACAAAGAACATAAGAAAAATTCACTGCAATTATTATGATTATTATAATATTATATTAAAGATAGTGGTAAGTGTGACTAGAATATGCTCTATTGGACCCGAGAATTCTACTATGCAAAGTTCTACAATTTTTGGCCACTAGGAGTTCTCATGCAACATTTTGTTCGAGCAAAACTGTACAGAAAATTGTCAACGAGCCTTCCATAAGATTTTCGCTTATGATGAAGGGTTGAATCGATTTTCAGTGGGAAATCACAGATGGAATGTGTGATGGCTGTTTAAGCAACCTCTTGGGTTGTAAATACATCGTTTTGTTTTAAGATTAGCATGAGAGTCATTTATTTTGAACTCTTGAGAGCACTTTGAGCCTCCTCTTGTGTTCCTCTTATATTTCCTATCCAAGTAAGTGAAACTTCTCCTCCTTCGCCCATATTTTCTTTTGCCAAGGTTTTTTACATAAATTTGGTATTTTATTTTGTAATTGTTTACTATTTTATTACTGCTTATCTTCCTAAATCCTAACAAACTGGTATCAGAGCAAGTTTTTTTATTCAAATTTGATATGGCTTCAATAAAATACGAGATTTTTCTTCTTGATTGCAACATCAATTTTTAATTAAGGCAAGTGAAGGTACGGGTGATTTTGACACAATTGGATTAAGATGATGCGTTTCTAGGTTTCTGGAGGATGCTTAGCAATTGGGATAAATCAACAAAACAATCAAAGTACCATAAAGCTTTGTTTAAGATCCACTTAGATCTCTCGAATGAGATTTTGCATGATATTATGAAGGACTAAAAAGTTTCCACATTATAGCTTAAGTTAGGATCCTTATACATGTTGAAGAATCGAACTAACAGGCTCCATCTAAATGCAACGCCTATTTTCTATTCGGATGGCATAAGTTAAATCAATTACTAGTCATCTTGATAATTTTAAAGACATCATTCTGATTTAGAAAATATGGATGCCAAATATGAAATCGAACATTTAGCTTTGATATCATTGTGCTCCTGGCCTACTTCGAACACCTAATTTTGAGATACCATGTTATATAGTCATTATACTCTTACTTGGGATGATGTTCAAAATGCTTTGTTAACAAAAGGTAAAATCGATAGGCAAATCAACTCAGTGTTAGGAAATCATAATCAAACAGATTGTCTGATTATTAGAGAGAAGCCTACAAGAATGGGCTATGACTTCGGAAATAGAAATAGAAGTAAGTTAAAGCTGAAAATTAAAAAATTTGACTCATAATTTTTTCAAGAAGGTAGGCACATTAAAGCTGGTTGTTATAAGCTATGGAACAAAATGAAAAGAGAGGGACACTCTGAACATAAGGCTAATCAGTTCAAAAACAAGACCAAGCTAGTGCTAGCGTTGCAGCAGAAGGCAATGAATCTAATAGAAATCTTTTGGTGGTGTCTGATAATGGTTTTAAAATTAATTTTGAATGGATCCTTGACACTGCTTGTATTTTTCATGTGCCCCACTCGGGACTGGTTTTTCATATATAAAGAAATCTCTAAAGGGCCTGTTGTTATGAGTAATAAGACATCTTGCAAAATTACTGGCATTAGAATTGTGAAAATCAAGATGCATGAAGGTGCTATTAAAGCATTATGAGATGTTAGGCATATCTCAAAACTAAAGAGAAACCAAATTTCTTTAAGTACCCTTAACTCGAATGGGTATAAGTACACTGGTGAAGGTAGAGTTCTTCGGGTCAGTAAAAATGTCCTTGTTGTGATGAAAAGTTATAAGATGTCCAAAAACCTATATGTTTTGCAAGGTTCTATCATAAGAAGTGCTGCTATCGTCTACCTCTATATCAGACTCTAATATTGCAAAGTTGTGGCATATAAGGTTAGGGCACAAGAGTGAAAAGGACATGAGAGCAAGAGAGGTTCTCTTTGTGGTTAGAATATTGGAAAACTAGAGTTTTGTGAGAATTGTATTTTAGAAAGTAGAAGGCGGTTAATTTTAGTAAGGACATTCACAACACAAAAGGAACGATTATATTCATTCATGCCTTTAGGGACTAGCTAAGGCGTTATCCAAAAAGTAGTTCTAAATATATATTCTGTATAGTTCGTGATTTTTTTAGAAAGGTCTAGATATTTTTTTCTAAAGGAGAAAAGTGATGTATTTGAAACGTTCAAGTAGTAAAAGGCTATGATTGAAAAGTAAATGAGCAAACAATTTAAGCATCTCCATATCTATAATGGCCTTGAGTTCTATTCAAGTTGGTTTAACAATTTTTACAAGAATGAAGGCATCGTGAAACACTTTATAATTTGGAAAACACCACAGCAAAATGCTGTAACTGAGCAGAAGAACAAAATGTTTATGAAGAGAGTAGGCTCTCAAGTTATGGATTGCCTCAGTTATTTTGGGCGAAGGCTGCCACCACAATGTGTTTCTTGAAAAAGCATTCTCATCCTAGTTCTATTGAATGTAAACTCCTGAAAAGTATGGTTAGGCAACCCTTCTAACTCTTCAGCTTTATGTTGGGTAATGGATCACTCCCGTGTAGGTCCATACCCATTTGATATGCCAATTGGTAGTACAAATTATGAGTATTTTGGCACATGCACGACGAATGCTTGAGGCACCAATTCCAGAAGGTGGGTGCTCGATAAGCGCCTAAGGTGCAAATTCCAGAAGGTGAGTGCTCAATGAGCACCCGATGTGCAAATTTTAGAAGGTGGGCACTCGATGAGGGCTTGAGGCACCACCAAGGCACAATTTCCAAAGCTGCGGCACTCGATGAGCGCTCGATCGACACTCGAGCGCAGGTCCAGAGAATAAAAACGTGACTTTTGCATGCTAGGGTTTAATCTCTACATTCCAAGTGCCGTTTTGAGAGAGAAAAGAAGAGAAAGAGAGAAAAAGTGGAGAAGAGGACGATTTGTGCATCCGTTTGCGTTTCAAATCAAATTCCAATTTTCGTCGACCGTGAATATGCTATTTTTGCTACTGAGAAGAACATTTATTGGGTTTTATTTCTTCTCCTTCATCTTGTATCCTCTATCGTACAAACTTATTTTGAGATAAGATAGTTTAACCTTACACTTGGGGTTTGTGTAATTGAGATATTATATAACTGAAATATTTTGGACCTTGAGTCCCATGGTTTTTCTCTATCGTTTAAAAGGGAGTTTTTTATATAAAAATCGTGTCTTTAGCAATTGTATGTACTTGTTATGTGCTTGTCATATATTATTATACGTTTCCTCATAGTTCAAATAGTAGGTCGGGTCCTAACATTTTAAGGATTTTCAGATGTCCAACTTATGCCTGTGTTAATAATAGAAAGTTAGAAACACATTTTGTTAAATGTGTTTTCATTGGTGATGCAATTAGGGTAAACGGATACAAGTTATGATATCCAGGAAACTCAAAGTTCTCTCAGATTGATATCAAAGAAACTATGTTATTCAATTTTTGATGGGATTCAATGAGCCCTCTACAAATATAAAGGACCAGATTATGCTAACTGATCCATTACCACCTGTTAACAAGGTTTTCTCATCTATTCAACAACAAGAAAAGGAACATCAAATGACTAGTTCCATCTCAGAACCTGTGGCATTCATTAGTAAGAGGAATTATGCCGCATCAAAATCCACTGTTGAGAATGTGCCCGTAACAAGCCTAATAGACCATATTGTACTCACTGCAAGTTTACTGGATATATCTTTGAAAACTGTTTCAAAATCGGAAATACACAACCACCCTTTTGGACTTATTGCAGCATGACAGGGCACACCGCAGAGAAATGCTGCAGTATCATTGGCTACCCTCCAAGTTACATGATAAGTGTTCCACAAGTCTTGCCAATTTTTTTTACACTATGAAAGAAGGTGATCTTGAGGGCAGGGTGTCAATGGCCCAATTTGAGTACAAACAATTTATGAATCTTCTCCATCAAAGGAAATGTCCTCTGTTCTTCCTGTTGTCAACAATGCTCAAACTTGCATTGAGCTATCAACAGGTTCTTCACAGAATTTTGAGATGTCTAGTTTCACTAATTATCTGTCAGCACACATACCACCTACGAATGAACAATCTACTCCCTGGATCATGGATACAGGTGCGACAGATCATATGATCTGGTGCACCTCCTTTTACACAGAAATTACATCACCAGTTTCACATATGGAAAAACTTCCAAATGGGAATCAAATTCCCACTATTCATGTTGGCATAGTTCAGATTTCATAATCCTTGCTACTGAGGGATGTTCTTTGTGTTCATCATTCAACTATAATCTGATATCAGTTAAGAGGATGACTGAATCACTCACTTGTGTTATATGCTTCTGTGACTCATGTTTTATTCAAGACCTTGCATCATGGACAACGAATGGGAAAGCTGAGATTAAACATGGCCTTTACAAGCTTTTGAGGAATGGAGTATCACCTTCTGACCTTTTAAACAAGTTTTTGAGTTTGTCTGTTGATCCTCCCGAGTGTGGCTATCACTATGAATAATCACAGTTATGATATCTGGCATTGTCGCCTACGACATTTGTCTAAAGCCAGATCAAAACTGATAGATGATGAGGTTGTCCAGAATAGTTGTGTTCGTAATGATGAAAATTCATGTACTGTGTGTCATTTATCTAAGTAGAATCGGCTCTCTTTTCCTGTCAATCAGCATAAATCTCCATGCATTTTTGAACCAGTGCATTGTGACATTTGGGGACCATGCTCTAGTGAAAGTTATTATGGTTCAAGAAATTTCTCGACCACAGTTGATGATTTTTTAAGATATACATGGATATATCTTCTTAAGAACAACTCTAAAATCATATAACATTGAGTCCCTTTGCAATCTTGTTGAGACTCAATTTAACATCAAAATCAAGGTATTGTGCATTGAGAATGGAATGGAGTTTCAAATGGTGAAGTTCTTCACCAGCAGAAGAATGCGTTGGGGGTAACTCCCGTATAGAAGTCTTGATGGTCAGAGAACTCGGACAGAGTACGAGGACCTTGTGTGCTACTGAGGTCCGCAGACTTGTGCGTTGAATGTCCACGGACTATACACAAGGAATTCCGGTTAACGTTATTGACCGGAAGTTTTTGGTTGGACAGAAGTTGACCGGCAAAATATATATTCCGGTTAACATGATATTGACCGGTTAAAGGCATGGGGATTTGCTCAACATTATCCAAGGATTGCAGAAGGACGTCCGACCGGTCAGCATGGGCGTTGACCGGCCAAGTGAAGAAGACGGTCAACGTGGGCGTTGACCGGCCAAGTGAAAAAGATGGTCAACGGGGCGTTGTCCGACTGAGAATAGAAATACTGAACAGCTGTCTTCTCCAAATGGCGTAAAATTGACCTTCCTAATTGAGTAGTTAAGAAACGTCATTCTTAGGAAGACAACAAGTCAATTTATAGGGCTTGCATGCGCCATCTATTGTAGGACAGGGCGTGCGCAACTATTGTAGGTTTTGGGAGTTGTGCTCCAACCACCATGTTGAGTTGGTGGTTGCTCATCTTACTGAAAGATTGTGCATGTATATATATATTGTACTTAGATATTGGGTGGACAGATTAGAGATATATGAGAAAGAGTGAGAGTGGAAAACAATAAAGAGAAAGGGAGTAATGAGTAAAAACAGAATGTGTTAGATTCTTTGTATTTCTCGTGCTCTGTCATTCAGTTTTCTTTTCTCTTGGGGTTTGTGTTGCCATATGGTTTGTGCAGCCATTATACATAGTGGAATCTGTTATGGACTAAGTGTCCCGTGGTTTTTCCCTTAATTGATAAGGGTTTTCCACGTAAAATCTTGTGTGTTCAATTCTTCTTCTTCTTCCTACACTTTACTGTATGTGTGTGATTCTATGTATTATGTCCGACCACCCATTCTGTTGGGGCAGAATGGTACACCAGACATTTGTGTTGAGAATCCACAACTAAATGGAGAAGTGAAAGGAACCGTGAACACTTAATGAATATGGCTTGTGCCTTGAAAAACCAGTCTAATGTCCCACTCAAGTTCTGGAATACGTGTATTAACCGTAGCTTACATAATCAACAGAACTCCTACACCATTGCTTAATAATAAGATACCATACCAAGTCCTCTTTGGTGCTAAGCCTGCATCCAGTCATTTAAGAGTATATGGGTAACTTAGTTTTGCTGCTACACTTTCTAATGGTCGCACTAAGTTTGATCATAGAGGAAAGAAATGTGTTTTTCTTGGAAGTCCCTTTGGGACAATGGGGTACAAGCTGCTTCACTTAGAAACTCTTACATTTTTTCCGTGTCTAGGGATGTTATATTCTGAGTCTGCTTTTTCCTTTCAAACCGAAACTGCAGACAGATGATAATAAGAGTAGTAATGATGCACTCATTCACACTCCTCCTGAAGATTGTTATGATGCTGCTCAACAACAGCTCAGCTAAATCCCTTTGCAAATAAAACCAACTTAGGACTTTACAAATTCACCAAATCAATCCACTCAACTTTTGGGCAATTTCACAGAAAACGGCAATGAGACTTCTGGATCAAATGATGCTGCAGATCGTGATTTTAAGTCTTGATCCAATGATACCTCTATCCCCATTCAAATTTCAACACAAAAGTCTCAAAGGATCAACAAGGTACCTGAGTACCTTCAAAAATTCCACCATCAACAAGTTCATTGTAATGGTTCTGAAGAAATTACATCCAAAGCAGAAAGGTATCAATTTTCCCATTGGAATTTGCTTGGGTCATCATAGCCTTTCATCTTCCTTTTGGGTCTTCTCTGCTGCTGTTTCATCTTATCCAGAACCTGACAGCTATAAGGAGGCTGTGAAGGATCCCATGTGGTGTGAGGCCACAGATAAAGAGTTCAAAGCATTAAAAGAAAACTAAACGTGGGTCCCACTCGAAAACATCCTATTGATTGCCATTATGTTCTTCAAATCTAGTAAAATTCAAATGAAACAATTAAAAGATGTAAGGCACGGCTAGTGACAAAAGGTTATACACAAATGATTGAGATGGATTATCATAGGACATTTTCAACCGTAGCTAAATTGGTTACAATTAGATGCCTTCTTTTCATTGCAGCCATTAAAAGATGGATATTGTGTCAATTTGATATAAATAATGCTTTTTCTTCATGGTGATTTAAATGAAGAAATATACATGAGAAAACCCCTGACATACAACAAAAGACATCTAAAACAGGTATGTAAGTTGCTAAAAAGCCTATAAAGTTTGAAGCAAGCTTCAATACAATGATATTCAAAATTTTCAAATTCTCTGGTTAGTAATGGCTTCAAGCGATCCAAAGCGGATTATAGCCTCTTTACCTTGAAAATTTGTAGATCTTTCATTGCATTGGTTGTATATGTTGACGATAAAATTGTTGGTAGTGATTTTATGGATTCTATTGAATTGCTTCAGGACTTCCTCCATTCATATTTTAAAATCAAAGATCTTGGATCTTTGAGGTACTTTATGGGAATTGAGGTTGCTCGCTCTCCAAAGTGGGATTTTCATTAGCCAACGAAAATAAGCATTGAATTTATTTGCAGAAGTTGGAACCTCAACTGCGAGACCTTCCAAGCTGCTTATGGAGCAGAATGCCAGATTCAGTATAAATTCTGGAACACCACTACACGGCCCCACTATATTTCAAAGGTTGATAGGTAAATTAATGCATTTGACTATTACTCATCCAGACATCAATTATAGTGTGCAAACACTGAGTCAATTCATGAAAAATCCGTGTGATATACATCTTGTTGCTGCTCGAAAGGTTTTGTCTTATGTCAAAAGCTCTCCATGCCAAGGACTTCTTTTATCTTCCTCTTCCTCTTTGAATTTGCAAGCTCATTGTGATTCAAATTAGGCTTCTTGTACAAATATCAAGCGCTCAGTTACAGGCCATTGTATCTTGCTTGGCAAATCTCTGATCTCCTGCTGATCAAAGAAGGAAAAGGTTGTTTCCAAATCTTTGGATGAAGCAGAATATAGAGCAATTCAACAACTTGCTCTGAAATTACTTGGCTTGAATATATTCTTAATGACTTGGGAATAAGTCATCATCAATCGGTTCTTCTCTTCTGGGATAATAGAGCAGCCCCCATATTACTGCAAATTCTATTCATCATGAAAGAGCAAAACATGCTGAGATCGATTGTCACCCTACCTGTGAATAAATACAAGAAGGCCTCATCAAAACTGCACACATTTCAACTTCTTCTCAACTGGCGGACATATCTATTAAAGCTTTACCATCTTCAGTTGCTCTTTCACATCTTTTCAAAATGTGCATTTACTCTCCATCTTGAGGAGGAGTATTACAACATCAAGCATCTTCATAGCCGAATAATTAAGAAGAGTAATGTGTTAGGTCTGATCACTCCCTTATGAGTAACCCAACAAACTAGTGTGTCATCGGAGGATTTGTGGAGAACAAATCCGGAGAACTAATTTCGGTCAACCGAACGTTGACCAGAGGAGAACAGTGGACGGTCAATGGAGATTGACTGGCGGATGGCCAACTGTAGATTCCGGTCAACGGGAGGTTGACTATCTTAGGGTTGCAAGAGTACTGCTGGATGGCGGACGGGCGGAGGAGAACAGTGGACGGTCAATGGAGATTGACCGGCAGATGGCCAACTGCAGATTCCGGTCAACAGGAGGTTGACCGTCTTAGGGTTGCAGGAGTACTGCTGGATGGCAGACGAGCAATAGAAGACAGTCAATGGGGAAGTTGACCGGATGGCAGCAGAAGACGGTCAACGGAGGTTGACCGGATTAATGCTGAAAACGGTCAATGAAAAGTTGACCGACTGAGTAATGGGCCGAGGAGACTGTGGAAAGTGGCAGCTGGCAACGAACAGATATCTTTCCAGGATTGGTCGACAGGCTGGCAGATGGGTTGCAAAGCATACGTCTGCACAGTGCAGAGCATGCACCGTCTTGCAGGGCATGGGCCTGCAGGAAGCTTGGGAACTGGTGAAGACGTGGCACCTATTATCTGTATGATGACCAGTTGGGCAGATGGGATTAGGTGGAGTCAGGACGTCTATATATGAGCACCAAGAGCTTCAGGTAGGGGTGATAGCACCTGTGGCAACACCAATGGTATGTGAAAACCACCAAGGGTACGGGCTGCACCGAACCGGTGTAGGAGATAACACCAGTGGCGCCGTGCGCCGGCCGCATGAGTACGGGGATGAAACGGCGATCACCGTTTCACCAACACTTATAAAATGAGAGAGCAGAGGGCACCACAGTGAGGAGAGAAAGAGTAGAAAAAAGAGAGAGCAGTGAGTGAAACACAAAGTGTGAGGACTTTGTATTCTCGTACTCTATTCTTTAGTTTTCGCTTCTAGGGTTTGTGTACCCAGGGTGGTTGCTTGTACTCTGTCTCTGGGTTTGTGTAACCATTTTACATAGTGGATCTATTTATGGATTTTATATTCTGTGATTTTTTTTCTTAATTGAGAAGGGGTTTCTACGTAAAAAAAATACTGTACATCTCTTTGTTCCTTATTCCTACTAAATGGTGGCTGACGATGACAGGGGGTTTGAGTATTCCGCTGCTACCGGATCGGGTGGATCCGGATGTTGAACCCCAACATAATGGACCACAAGATGAAGCATCATGGCCTCCGGGACCAAAACAACCAATTTTCAGAATTCAACAATTAATCCAAACTGTTATTTCCCATGATATCTTCTGTTATTGTAGGAATATTCTTTTATTCTTTAGTTATCAGCTCCCCATTGTATATATTGATCAATGAAATACCTACTGAGAATTCTCAGCATTTCTTCCTTCTTCTTTCTGCCTTGCAGATCCCTTTCTTTTTTTCTCTTCTCTTCTTTATAGCTAAT
>JAODPA010066963.1:0-10733 GCA_025585075.1 Nepenthes mirabilis
AATATAATATCAGAATATGTTCATTTGATGAAATGTAGTTGAAGAAAAAAAAAAGAAATTAACTAATTTAAAAATTTAAAACATTTTAAACAACATTGCGGTACCGCATATTCTTCAATACATATGCATTATCCCGTGGAGGTCTAGCAAAGTTGAAAATTTCTGTTATAGTCCTTCCATTAATTTTGATGCATTCTATATTCAAATTTTGAACAGATTTTGATCGAGCTATTCGTAAGATTTCGATCTCTCTCCATTGAATTTTGGATCCTACAAATCACAACTTAAAATTAGAGGTCAGGTGACAGTAAAATTTGATCCCACCGAAAATACTCCGGCGCTCAAATTACTAAGCAGCCTTTCGAGAATAAGAGGGTGGATGTAGAGAATATAGGAATGGATGCTTAGAGTGTGTATATGAATGTAGGTGAAAGTGCACTAGTGAAGAAAGTGACTTTGGTTGTGGTTGCTTGTGAGGAACAGTTTCTCTAAATATTGAGTTCGTAGGGAACTAGTAATTGAGAGAGAGCGTTAGGATACTCGAGAGTTTGAGAAACTTTTATAATCATGGCCCTGGGCTGCTTTTCTTATGTAGTGAGATTGGATGCCCGCATTCTGTGGGGGATTGTTATCTTCCCTACGTTGGCGTGAGCGCCATTCCTGACTATAACGGTCAAAGAAGTGGACATCCTTCCTTCTGCACATGGTAACCATTAGGGTTTTTAACTGATCGCGTATGGATTCTAGCGCCTTCTGCCCGAGATGTGCTCTGATTCTAGAGGTTACTGTTACAGTGAAGATCACCTTTCTTGGAGATATGAAAAATTAGGATAGAGGACGGTTGTGGCTTGAAAAGGGACGCATGGGCCGATCTAGGCATGGGCTACATTCGTCTTGGGCCTCAACCGGTCTACTGGCTATTTTTTCGGTCAATGGCAAAATTGACCGTCCTGAGTGCAGATAGGCCATTGTTGATCTTGGTCACTACCAGCCCACTTGCTTCTCATCAGGTCAACGACAGCGTTGACTGTCCTAGATTGAAATGGACTGCTGTTAAATTTGGATAGTTTCCTCCTTTGTGGGCCAAGCTGTTATTGGTGCCCTCATCACTAGCCCTCAATGCTGGTAGCTTGGGACTCTATCCTCTAACATGTTCACGATGGGACGCGCCTGGCTATGTAACTTATAATGGAAAGTTGATGAGAAAACTAGCAATGGCTCTTGGTCTTCATATCCTGTTTCTGTGCATGCTTTCCATTTTTTGCTCCAAGTTTGTTGATTTCATCGCTTGTGATTGTTGGCCGTTGACCGCAACATCAAGATCTAGAGAGCAAAGTTGAAGGAAATATTGACCGAATTTGTTGACAGTAACGTCAAGATTCAGAGAACAGTGCTGAGGAGAGAGTTGATACAATTCGTTGATCGTTACAATTAGAATTCGAAGGACTGAGCTGGAAGGAGAGTGTTGACTAGATTCATTGACCGTAACGTCAAGATCCTGAGAATTTAGTTGAAGAGAGCGTTGACCGCATTCGTAGACTGTTGCAATTAAATTCGGAGAATGGTGTGAATTGAATCGATGTGTTGTTTCATTATGCCGCCGGATAGACAATCGAAAGGTTTATAGAATCGTTTCAGTACTCTGCCACGTGTCGTCATATAATGAATTTATGATCCTGGTAATTAATTCACTAGAAGATCCAATTTGACTACGGCCTCTCCAGAAATGACATGTGTCTGTCATGATGAGCTCACATTTTTGATGCGCTGCCTTACTTCAACGGTTACGTACTTTATGAAAATGGTGTGTCAATTCAAACTTTCCACACTTTCCTTTACAAATATTCTAAGTCCTTATCTCTCTTCCTACTTCTAATCCCATGGCTCCCTCTGTTTCAGAAATTGGCTCAATTATTTTCACCGGTGAGGCGAGGGAGTCATATGTCGAGTTCAACATCCCACTACAGATTGTGTTCTCGATGCTCATGGAGTAGGACAGGACCTGCTCTCTTCCTGTGGGTCACATTACTGTGTATGAGGCTCATCTGAGGAGTAGGCATCGTCTTCCTGTTCCAGAGGAGCTGCTCATGATTTTTACGGCACTTGGAGTTCCTATCGCATGGTTTTATACTAATGCCATGTGATATCTTTGTTCACTGTGTTTGTTCCTCTGTCACCACTCATGACTGCTGATGGTGGAGGCCGTAAGGGTGATATTTCTGTTTACTCAGAGTGGGGACTAGTTCTCCTTGCTCCTCGGGGAGCTTCACATTAGCGACGTGATCTACGACTTCCTCAAGAATTGGAAAGATAGTTTCTTTTTCATTCGCATTGTTGACACCTGACCCTTGTCCTGGATTCAGGTAAGGTTCTTGATAGCCTCATCGGGAAGCCTACGAAAGAAGAGGTGGAGGCTGTGGACCCATTGTTGCAGCTTGTGAAGGGGCATATCTTTGAGTTCAGGAGGGATCACCTGGTGTCCAGGGAGGAAGTTAGGAAAGCTCGTTGGAGTCCCCCTTCACCTGTTTAGAAGATCAGACCTCTGCCGCCGGTAGCGTCACAGCACAAGAAGAAGGCCAACGCTCTCACCATCGGCAAGGCCGGTGCTCTTTTGACTGGTGATACTTCTAGCAGTCCAAGACAGAAGAGGGATGTGACAATAGAGCCTGCTTCCTCATCATCTACAGAGTCGGACTATAGAATGGTTGGGCGACTTGCAGGGGTCGGAGAGCGCTCCGGGATTGAGATTTCTGTAGAGGACATTGAGGCCATCGTGCAAGCCGCCACAGGAGGTGCTATCGCCGCACCATTGCATCCGAGAGACTTGGTGGTGCAAGCTGAGTTAGTGGAGTCGCTGCCTAAAGTCACCAGATTGAAGCCAGCTGCTGAGGTGCAAGTTAAGTAGGAAGAGTTAGTCGTCAGAGAACTTCCTGAGGCGGTTGACATCATCGCAGAGTTGGCACAAGAGACTATCGCTCCAAGTCTCCTGGCCATCCCGCCGGAGGGGACTGCCAGTGAAGTTTGAGCAAAGTGCACTCAAGAGGCTGCCACTCCAAGTCTCCCACCACCAGGCCCAGGTTCACAGGACCTATTAGCAAGGAGGCAACGAAGAATCTTCCCAGGAACTTTTCGAAGCTCTCCCTCTCTTCTTCCTTTGTCGTTGTTGCCTAACTTCTTTGATTTCTTGTAGGAGGATCCTGATTATTAACGTGGTGGATCCTGATTTTCCTATTAGCATCCTTGACCCCTCGAACCATAGTGCCCAGCGGCGTGAGGACTTAGTAGACTTTTCTCGGGACGCACAGGGGCCTCTTCCGCGTCCTCTTGGGAGCTTCCTCCCTAACTGTGATTTTGTAGACTCTTACTCTTCGTTGTAATTGCAAATATATTGTCATCAATAAAACACCGAAACGTATTGTGTTCCATGACTTTATCCAACTTTCATTTTAGTTGTTTACTCATTGCGCTGGCCAACCGGCTTTGTGTATTTTCTATGGGATGGCCGGCCGTAACACTAATTGTCGTAGTCCAGCTACTCGAAGACGTGTGTTGCGCTCACAGATGGACACTAAGTTCTCGCGAACACTAATTGCTTCCTGATTTTGTACCAAGCCACTTTTATACTCGAGTGCGAGTTGAGGTGGCGCTACGTATGTATGATTCTGGGTGCCCAGCTTTTAGTCAGAGCACTTTGCTCATAATTTGTCGACCGTTGTAGACTGACTGCACTATTTCCTACTGGAAGAGGTTGTCATGCATGCCACTTAACCCCCTAAGGTTGGTATTAGACCATGAATGGGCTACTTAGATGACCAAGATTTAATTCAATCACTTACAGGCCGTTTGGATGACAAATGTTTAATTCGACCACTTACGGGCCGCTTGAACGACTAAGATTTAATCGCAACAGAGTGAAAACCTACCCGACTTAATTGCAGTCTAGGTCATTTATTTTATACAATTTGCAAGCAAGCATTCATGTAGAAAAAAAAAAGAAGGAAAAGAGAAATATCGAACAGTGCAAATGAAAGGGAATTATCTTTTATTAATCATAATAAATGTTACAAGCACGCTGTATGTCACACAGATGACCTACCTAGGTCTTCACTGGCAGTAGTGCTTCAAGTGGACCGCGTTCCACGTCCACGGGACCAACTTGCCATTCTGAATTCGGAGCTTGTATATTCTATTCCACAGAACGGCTGAGAGTAGGAATGGGCCTTTCGAATTCAGAAAAAGCTTGTTCTGGTTGGCTGTTTTACTCGTAGCCTCTATACTTTGCAAGATCAGAACTTCAACATTGAATTGCCGCGCTTTCACTTTCTTGTTGTAATAGCGATCGATTCGTTATTGGTAGGTGACTGTTCGCATCTTGGCCGCATTACAGGCTTCCTCCAGCAGATCTAGGTATTCATTGATCTTTTGGGAGTTTCCAAATAGATCGAATGCTTCGACTCTAAGATTTGGGAGTCCGATCTTAACTGGTATTACAACCTCAATCCCATAGTAGAGGCTGAAAGGTGTCTCGCGAGTTGGTTCATTGAGAGTCATCTGGTATGACCATAGCATGAAGGGCAATTCTTCGACCCAAGAGCCCCCTGCGTCCTCCAACTTGGTCTTTAGACCGTGAAGTAGTATACGGTTGGTGACTTTTACCTGTCCATTTTCCTGGGGGTATGCTATCGAAGTGTGGAGCAATCTAATACCTAAACTGGTACGATACTTGGCGAAATGATTTTCTGAGAATTGAGTTTCGTTATCAGTCACGATGACCTCGGGAATGCCAAATCTGCTTACTATGCTCCCGCTGACAAATTTCAGGGCATTGTGCTCGATGATTTTGGCTAACAGGGCAATTTTGCTAAAATGGTATATGCCCGCGATGATGAATTTGCTTTGCCAAGTCACAATGAAAAATTGGCCGAGAATATTGAGCCCCCATTGTGCGAAAGGCCAAGGAGTTTGGGGGGGGGATCTCAACTCCGTAGGAAACTGGTGGTGAAGATTGTCATGGAGTTGACAATTATTACACTTCTTCACAAACTCCAGGGCATCCTTCCTCATTGTTAACTAGTAATATTCCTAGCGCATGACTTTGATCGCTAGATTCTTACCGCAAATGTGCGATCTACATATCCCGAGGTAGACTTCACTTAGGGCATAGTCGGCCTCATCAGGAGTAAGACACTAGAGATACGGAGTCGAGTATCCTTGATGATATAGTCATCCGTCGACTATAGTGTACCAGCCAGCCGTCTTTTTGATCTGCTTGACCTCGTCCATATTATTTGATAGTGTTCCATCTGCGAGATATCTCCAGTATGGTGTCATCTAGTTTTTATTGTTGGAGATTTGCATTACTTCCGGTTCCTCTAAATTGGGAGTACTCAAAACTTTCATCATATCCCTCGAGTACTGTTCTGGATTTTTGCCCACCGCTACTCTAACAAGTTGGTCGACCTTCCAGCTCTCAATTCTGTGGACATGGATCAAGTTTAACTTATCAAATCTCCAAATTGCGTCTTTCGCCTTAGCCGAGTATCTAGCCAAGATAGGGTTGCACGCCACGAACCTCCAGTTGATCTGGTTAATGACTAGTTCTAAGTCGCTATAGACGGTTAGTCACTTAGTTGAGCACTCTTTCACTAGTCGTAATTAGGGTTTTGTACTCAACAACGTTGTTGGTGGTCGAAAATTAAGTTTAATGGAGTATTTCACCTCAAATCCGTTTGGGGTCCTCAAGACCACTCCGACACTACTGCCTAAGTTGGTAGACGAATCATCCACATTGAGGACCCATTATGGCTTTTTTGGATGGTAATCTACATCATCAGTGGGGTGCTCACCGACGATTGGGGTTGTCGTCTTGATGATAAAGTTGACTAGGGCTTGCCCCTTGATATCTGGCCTAGGCTAGAATTCAATGTTGAACTCTTTCAACTTAATGGTCCACTTAACCAACCATCCGAAAACGTTGGATTTCTGAAGGATACCCTTTATTGGTTGGTCGATTAAAACGACCACGCGATGAGCCTGGGAATAGGGTCTCAATTTTTGGGTTGAGAAGACGAGTGTCGGAGCAAGCTTCTCAGCATGCGGGTAGCATGTTTTTGCGCCGGTCAATATTTTTCTCACGTAGTAGACCGATCGTTGGGCGTCGGAGTCTTTGCATATAAGAATAGAGCTAAGGGCCACCTCTGATATTGTCAGGTAGAGGTATAACTCTTTTCCGTCTCTTGGTGATGTCAGCAACGGTGGATTGGTCAGGTACTACTTCAACTCAGCGAAGGCGGCCTGACACTCTGCCATCCACTGAAAACCGTTCACCTTAATCCCCCTCAAAGACTTGAAGAAAGGTTGATACTTGTCTCTTGACTTTGCTAAGAAATGGGATAGTGCTGCCAATCTTTCGGTTAGCCTCTAGATATCCTTGATGCTCCGTGGCCAAGACATGTCTGTGAGGACCTTGATTTTCTCTGTGTCTGCTTCGATTCCTCGTTAAGAGACGATAAAACTCAGGAACTTCCCTGAGGACACTCCGAAGACACATTTCGACGGATCAAACTTCATTTGGTACATATGGAGTACCTCGAAGGATTCAACCAGATTGCGAATATGGTCACTGGTGGTCTAACTCTTGACGAGTACGTCATCGACATATACCTTCATATTGCGGTCGATCTACTACTTGAACATCTTATTCACCAGCCATTTGTAAGTCGCGCTCGCATTTCTTAGACCGAAAGGTATGACCTTATAACAATATGTGCCTTGATCGGTCATGAATAAGGTGTGCTCATCATCCTTTGAGCTCATCCGGATTTGGTTGTAGCCCAAGTATGCGTCCATGAAACTCAGTAGCTCGTAACTAGTAGTTGAGTCTACTAGTAAGTCAATCTTGGGTAAAGAGAAATTGTCCTTTGGGTAGGCTTTGTTGACGTCGGTGAAGTCGACATACATTCATCATTTTCTATTACTTTTCTTGACCAGGCTGACATTGGAGAGTCAATTTGGGTATTGAACTTTCCTGATGAATCCAGTATCTAGCAACTTTTTCACTTCTTCTAGGATGGCTATGAGCTTCCCAAAGGAGTGGTTCCTCCACTTCAACCTGACGGGCTTATGATCGGAATCAAGACCCAATTTGTGTACCATTACTCCGACCAAAATCCCAGACATGTCAGTGGACGTCGACGCGAAGATATTCGCATTCTATCTCAAGAACGCTATCAGCTCATCACGCAGGGATTCATTGAGCGAGCCCCTACCTGTACACACTTCTCTAGGTCCTCTAGATTCAGTGGTATGAGGTCGGTGGTTTTGTCAGATTGTGCCTGTTGTAGGGTCATTTCATCTCCATGGTCTAACTCTCTCGTAGGCCTTCCATCACCACTTGGGGCAATCTGCGACATGTAATATGTCCGCTCAGTTACTTGGTCACCCTAATTTCACCAATACCACATGCTGTTGGAAACTTTATTTTTAAATATGGTATTGATGTCACGGCTTTGAATGCTTCTAAGCATAGCCGGCCTGGGATAGCGTTGTACACGGAGGGCAGGTGACATCTAGGAAGGTGCATATGCAGCTCAGTATCTTGGGATACATGCCCAGGGTGACCTCTAGCTTATTGTTCCTTGGATAGCTATTGGTTCGTTATCTAGGCCATATAGTGGTTCTTCGGGAGGTTTTAGCTGATTCTTTTTGAGACCAAGTTTAAAAAATATATCGAGGTAAAGCAGATCCTTGAAACTTTCATTATCAATGAAAACTCATTTTAATTGGTAGTCCATAGTACCGTCTAAAACGAGTGCAGATATAATAAAGAGATTAGCATGTAGGAAAATTACTTGAGCTATGTCGTTACCACTAAAGCTAATGACATTTTCCTCTACTCTCTACTTCTTGTGGCCAACTTGCGACTACTTATGATCTACCTGGCAGGTCTTGGGCGGTTGGGTCATTATCTTATTAACCACTCCAGTCGCGACCCAGTTCTACGGTGGGGACGAATCTGACCCTTCTCCACTCGTGGTGCCAGAACTCTGCCCAGGGTTCCTGATGAACCTGGTGAGATGGCCCATCTGGATAAACTCCTCAATCTCTCGCCAGAGTGTCTTGTATTTTTCTATGGAGTGTTCCGAAGATCGATAAAAATCACAATATTTCGCTAGATTTTCTCCCTCCGTGTTCTTCAGTGGCTTTGGCCACTTGATAAACTTCTCTCTGCAGATCTGCATGAGGACGTTAGCCCGTGTATTGTTCAATAAAGTTAGGTTGACAGGCTTGTACTCCTTACAGTCCAGTGCTCTAGTCCATGCTACTTTCGGCGGGGATTGTCGCCACCACCATTCTTCCTCTTTTCATCGACCGGGAAAGACCAAGGCTGGTTGGTCATCTCAGGACGAATTGTCTCATTGGCCTTTTCGGCGGCCACGTACGCTCTGGTAATGGCCTCTATTTACCGAAAAGTTTACGGGTTCTTGTGGGCTAGGTGCTTGAAGAAGTCGCCATACCCTAATAGAGAGATGAAACTACCAAGTTTCATCTCTTCGGCGAGCTTGAGAATTCTTCTAGCTTCTGCAGCGAACCGCTCTAGAAACTTCTTATGTTTCTCTTCCTATCTTTGTTTGATGTGAGAGAGATGCCATGGCGGTTTCTTTTTTCGGTGACTGGAAGCGTTTGGGTCAAGAAGAGATCAGTGAGATCCTGAAAACTCCGGATCGAATTTAATGGGAGTCAATGAAACCAGATCTGGGAGTCTTCCTTCAAGATGAGTGAGAAGCATCGGCACGTTGCCACCTCCTCCCGGCCATGGAAACTCATATGGGTGCAAAAGTGATCCAACAAGTCCATGGGATTAGTGCTCCCATCGTAAGATTCCAGTGCTGGCATCTTAAACTTGGCCGGTAATGGACGATTAAAGATCTTAGCAGTGAAGGAATATCTCTCTAGATTGGCGGCATGCTTGTTGCCGTCCTTGAACATGCAGTTTCAAATCTTCTCGACCTTTACCTCCACTCGAGAGTTTCCAGATCTCTTAGAGTTGAGATATACCTTAAACCTCTTTCTTTCTACGGTGTGGCGCATAGTCGGCCGGTTGCTACAGTTGGTGGATTGGATGATTCGAGAGGCCCCCTCCTACGCCTGAGGCCTAGATTCGTGCCGAGAGTTGTGGGGGTTTCTTCTCTTGAGGCACTCATCCGCAGTCTTGTGTCCCAAGCACCCTTCAAGCCTTGGACAGCTCTAGGCGTTGGAGGTCTCTTGAGCATGAGAGTTGCCCGACCTAGTAGCCTTCTTGGCCGTCTTCCTTTGGCCTCCTCTCTTGGAGGCCGAAATGGAATTCGAGAAGGGTTGAGTCCCATACTTCTTACCTTAGTAGGTGCAGAGTATTTGGAGCATTCTGGATATGTTCATATGCTCCGCCAGATTAAGGAAGAATGGTGCTGATTGTCCTCCGATCGGGATACTAGCTGAGTGATCATGGTCAGGGGAGGCAACATCTCTAGCGGGAATGCTAGATTGAGCTATGGTGTTCACCATCTTGCTTGATGATACTGATTTTAAGGATGAAAGTGGTTGGCTTTTAGTTAGCGTTCTCACATATGGCGCCAATGATACATCTCGGATATAAACTTCGAATGGATTCGGGCCAAGCTATCCATCGGATTTTGATCTCCGTCCACTAAATTTTGGATCCTACACAAGACAATCTAAAACTAGATGTCTGTTGACGGTGGGAGTTGATCCCACAAAAAACACTCTAACGCTCAAGTTAGTAAGCAGCTTTCTGAGAATAAGAAGGTGAATACAGAGAATGCAGAAATAGATACTTAGAGTGTGTATATGGATATAGGTGGGGGGTGCAGTCGTGGAGAGAGTGACTTTGGTTGTGGTTGCTCATAAGGAGCAGTTTATCTAAGTACTAAGTTAGTAGAGAACTAATAATAGAGAGAGAGAAAACGTTAGGATGCTCGAGAGTTTGAGAGATTCTGAGAGCTTGAGTTTGCTTGAGGGCATTTGTGGGTAAGAGAAAGCATGTCTCTAGAGTGGGTTTCTATGGCCTTTTAGAGTCATGGCTCTGAGCTGCCTTCTTTATGCAGCGAGACTGGATGCCCATTTTCTGTGGGGGGATCGTTACCTTTCCTGTGTAGGCGTGAGCGCTATACCTGACTGTAATAGTCAAGGAGGTGGATTTCCTTCCTTCTGTGCATGGTAACCGCTAGGGTTTCTAATAGATTGCGCGTAGATTCTAGCGTCTTCCTCTCGATATGTGCTCTAATTCTAGGAGGTTACTATTATAGTGAAGATTGCCTTTTCTAGATATATGAAAAATTAGGACAGACGACCGTTGTGGCTTGAAAAGGGATGCGTGGGCCGATCTAGGTATGGGCCGCGTTTGTCCAGACCCTCAGCCGGTCTACTTGCTGCTTCTCCGGTCAATGGCAACGTTGATCATTCCAAGTAGAAACGGGCTGCTGTTGAATTTGTCTCATTTTCTTCTTTGCGGGCCAGCCTATTACTAGCACTCCCATCAAACTTAATTTCATATTTTTTTTATTTTCTTCAGTTCATATGAATTTGATTGGCTTTGTTATAGTTTTTTTATTTTTTTACAAATATTCAATTACCTAGTAAAGTTAATGATTATAATCATTTCAAAATTAATGGAGGATAAGATTATAATATTATTTTATTCTTAATTAGCACCTGAATCAAGAGATTAATATGGA
>JAODPA010066964.1:0-10735 GCA_025585075.1 Nepenthes mirabilis
TGACAGATGTCATCTATTTAAATAAATATGATACTCGCCGGAGAATACGATGTCACGCCAAATCTCGATCATGCTCTTATAATATAACTCAATCCTCTACTCTGAATGAAAAAAATATAAAATATAAGCTTAAAACTCAACAAATATTATATTTAAACAAAAAGAGTCTAATGAATCAAAATGATGGTCAGATGGATAAATGATCAATCATATAATAGAATAAATCCAAATTGCCAATATTTTAAATCTAATAGAAATTCAAAATCTAAAATCCAATAATAATCTCATACTCAAATTAAATATTCAAATCCAAAACAAATGTCCAATTAGAATACAATCCTCATTGGGACATATATATATAACAGAAGTGATCTAAACCGATTTCAATCAGCAAATGTCCAATCCAAGTCTAAATGTCCATTCCAAGTCCAAGGCCTGATCATGTAACGACCTGAGTTTGAGTCCCCAAATTCGGCCCAAACCGTCTAAGTAAAAATTTTAAATTATCCAAAATCATCAATTACACGTCATATATTATGACATCAAATAGCTTGAATGCACTCAAAATCATCGCATTACTAACATTTAAGACACCATAAATGATCGTCATAATTGCATCATTAAAGAAACACCCATAATACTAATAATAAATTACTTCAAATAGAAATAGTATCGATGTCCATAATGTCAAATCCTCACAGATGAAATTCAATAATGTCTAGAAGTTCATAAACCAACAAAAAAATCAAATCCCTATCATGTAAGCCTCAATCTCAAAGATCATCTCTATCTGGTGTTTACGCGGTAACACGCAATATCTTCTATCCCGATATCAACCTGTCGACTCTGAGGCCAATAAAACATAAGAGTGAGTCGAATACTAGACAAGTAAAATAATCAACAATAGAGTATAAGTAAGCATCCCAGATAATAAAAACAAACGTACAAAATTAATAATAGCAGATGATGTACCCACCCTTGTCTGAGACTCAACCACAAGTCGGGTCCACAACCTAAAAGCTATATGAACGACTAGACATTAAGAATGCAACATGGATTCTATTATGTCATAGTTAGCTAGGTATCAGGTCACAATTGTACAAAATAATAACAATTCTCATGGACCTTATTATGCCATAGTGAACCAAATGCCACATATTTACACCCCCAATGGCTGGATAAGTACCACGAGGTTACCCGGTATCTATTACATCTCCACTACCCCTATAACCCTCCCAGAGGCTATACCCGTAGCATGTTCATACCATCTCTGATACCCCTCGTCGATGATATCCTTGATATCATCATTTACGATAGTCACTAGGTTATAAGCATCCCTCCTCGATAGCAACGATCTCAACCAACTATACGAAGTAACGAGAATCTGATTATTAGTTCCATTTGATGTCACAACTGTATGAGAAAATAAGAATCTCATTTACCATAGTGAACCAAAGGCCGTGTATTTATACCCTAACGATTAGATGAGTACCACGAGGTTACCCAATATCCACGGTATCCCCACTGTCCCTACAATCCTCCCTGAGGCTGTACCCGTAATATACTCATACCAATTATGATCCTCATCGCCAATAATATCCCTGATATCATCATTTATAAGGATCACTAGGTTATAAGTATCTCTCCTCAACATTAACAACCTCGATCTTGGGAATGAAACAGGTATTGAGAAAGTATAGATTACCCTATGGTCCCATGGATTCCCATTTGTTCGAATACCATAGAGTCTTCATACACCCTCCTTTACTTATCTATAAAGTACCAATAAAATATACATACGCAGTCAAAGCCAATGCAAAGATCGATCACCACGGGAATAGGGAAAACCCAAGAAAATTCAAGAGATTCGGCCGACTATACATANAACCTAAAAAAATTTAAATAATGGGATAAGAGGGATTTAGATTCAGCCATCCTCTTAAAAATATTAAATAAATCAAGCGAAATAACAAAAATAAATTTACATAGGTAACCTCACCTAATAAGTACAATATTTAGCATTTTCTTTACATATAATATACTTAATTTGCAAAAAATACATAAATGATAAAATACAAATCGAAAACCTATGACATATTTCAATGACTATGTACTGACTTTTTAATAAAACATTTAATTTAAAATCCTTTTTTTTTTTAATTATTACCGGTCCGAAAATAATCAAAAAACTGTCATAACAATCCTGAATAAGAAAAACCTTTTAGGCAACCAAACCACTAAACAGGTATAGCAGAGAGAGAGAGAGAGAGAGTTAATGCGCCGCCATTAATAACTTAGCGTTACCTACAAAAATTACTCGGGTTGAAGAAAGATGGCTTCGGCATAGAATTTCCGCCGTAGTCTTAGATCTCCATCCATGAAGTTTACTTCATATAAAGTTCATTCGAGCCGTTTTCATTCATGAGCTCGTTCACACAGAATTCATGTAAACCGTCGTATGATTTCCTCAGTTGCTGAAGCATCTCCGCCGCCTTCTTTAAGTCTTGCTTCAGACGCTCGGTCTCCATTTCAGCGGCCGCATAAGAGCCTTGTCGCTGTTTCACTCCCAAATCAAAATGTCAGACCGGTTTAGGGTTCATAATAAATAATACTCTCTCATCTCTTCATCAGATTATAGGATTTCGGTCACAATAATGTGACTAAAAATTTCATAGAAACAGCATGTACTTGCAGCTAAGAGGCATCCATACTTGATGACCGTATCCAACATGAGTCAGGCTACTTTATTATATTTCCATTTAACTTACATTTTTATAAAGATTGAGTTTTTAAAATAAAATAAAATAAAAAATCTGGGTCATTTAATAATTTAAACATAATTAATAATTTTTTTTCTATTAAATGAGGAATATCATTTATATTAACTAATATACTTATTTGTTTTTCCTATGGATTTTTTTAGATGGTAAACAAATATATATATATATATAAGCATTTTTTATTGATCGGTGTGCATGATTATTAGAAGGAGAATGAGAACATCAACCTGAATTTCTTCAATCTGATTATTCATCACATGCTCGCTGATGTAGGAGACATCCAGAGGTTCGGCAGGAGCCGACCAGTCGGGGATAACAGCCTTTAATCCGACAGCTTCTTCAGTTGAATCGGAATATCTTTCTAGCGCTGGTGGTAACACCGGCAAATGCTTCCTTCTGAGAGACGCCTGAGGATTCAAAATCATCTCCGGCCGACTGACAACAAGAACGTTGCTAACAGGACCTGTCGAATGCACGGCATGCATGTGTGGTCACCCGGGATACCATTGTCATATGGAAAACCAATGGCGACAATGTTTATGGAATGTAAAAGTGGAAGCATTGCTCACAGCATATTCACAAAATAGGCATTCATGCAGGATTTAATTAAGTCATCTGCAACAACACAATTCTGTGGAGGAGACAAATATCAAACCGAGCAATGTAATGTATCCAACCCTCCTTTTATTGAAGAAATAGCTTGCACTTATTATGTAAATCTCACATGAAATGTTACCAAGATAAAATGAAATATATGCTAAAGCATTAAATGCCTCCCTAACCTTGTTAATATAGTGTAATTTAGCTTATATGAACCTCTGATTCATGAGCATGCCAAATATTGAGAGTTCACAATAGCAAATCAACCGAGCACCTAGGTCTCTGAGTTTAAAATTCCCACAAATATTATCAAATTCTACCAAATATACCCGTGTCAAATATCAATCATCAAACTTTTGGGAATGAACAATATGCACGAAAGATTTACACAAACCCTCCCAACCGAAACCGCTCAGTAATTGTAATCATGTAACTGTTTCAATCAGATAATGCACCACACAGAAATTGCAGCATAAAGAAGGGCAGCCCGGTGTACAAAATGTCCACTGTGCTCGGAATCAAGAGAGTAGTCGGATTACTTTAAACCCATTATATGCAGTCTTACATTATATAACATAAGAGACCTTTTTTTTTTCACAACTCAAACCAGTGATCATCGGGTCACACAACAATAATTCTACTACTACATTAAGGCTCAAACTGAAACAAAAAATACAAATTAGATTCACTCTCCAATATGTTGCATATTGTTTAGACATGACTAATATTTGAATAATACCTTTGGAATGTCTAAACATGCGAATAATGTTGTGGCTTTTAGTATCCCAAATACGAATCAAGCCATCCTCTGAACCAGAAACCAATGATATGCCATCGGCACAAAACGATAAGCATGTAACACCCTTACTGTACCATGGAAAACATAGCAATAGAATTTAGGGAAAAAAGAGTTGCATTGAGAGACACTGAAATCATATGTGTAATGGAGTTAAAAAAAAAACTACACAAATAAAATGGCACAATTACAACAAGCTAACAGTATGTAAGAAGTCCAACAAAATGCATTAAAAGAAGGCAAACAACCTTCACCCAAAGAGACTGCCTGAAGCCATAAGAAGACATCTGCTGCAATGTAGCAGACTAATAAATCTAACATTCTACGGTTGCTTACTATCCAAACTGTCCAGGAAATGGCCAGAGGTATATCCAACCACATATTATTCGTCATTCTAAATGGGAAAGAAATCATTGCCAGATGCAGGCAAGCGTCAAAAGCAAGCAACAAACACCACAAGCAAAAATCTTTCAATCTAGCGAACAGAACAACATCTAGCATGAGCTAATAACAGCAGCAAGATATAAACATCCCTATAATCCACAATCTCGGACTCAAAGTGCACTTGCACTCTCCATTTTGACACAACTCGAGCACATCCCCTCATAGAGAACCTTTAGGTCTACAGAAGAAACCTTTGGTTTACAGTGGACATAGCTGAGATCTTTGGACAAGAAATGAAATGTTAATCCACGAAATCCAATTATGCTAAAAACCAAGTTTATGCAACAAATGAGTCGAAAAAACCCATCAGCATGGCCATATGTTTTCCCATGTCAAAATTACACACATCTGGAATTCCAAACTTTAACTGAATATTCATGCACATGTTTGTCATCACAGAAGCATTGAGAATTTGCATAAATTAATAAAGGCATTTTTTTGAACTAAATACCAATTCACCCACTACCTTTCAGACCCCCACAACCAATACCTTTGTCAGTTGTACCTGGCAAGCCAATTGGCCACAAATCACAAACAGTTTGTTTTGAGTAAGCTTTCTTATAAAACAAAACGATGAACATGACATTTAATGATGCTGCAAACTGGCATGAAATACAAACAGCATTAAATAAATATTAGGTAAATTATCTTCTACTGAATCCCAATAATCTGCCCAGTCCTAGTGCTTTGACCCCAGTCATTGCAGAAGAGCACCATGAACTTCAACCAGCTGTGATCCTCTCCACTTGCATACTACTGACAGAACACTACTAAAAGCTATCCAACGTTGAGGCTCTAAACAATATATGAAAGAAAACCATTATGCATCATATACTGTTGCCTTGCTCACTAAATAAAAATATGTGCACCATATTCTGCGAAGTCCCAAAAATATGTCCAAGTGCTTTATCTCCAGCCATCTCAAGAAAAGCATCATGCACCTCCTCTTCCATAATCTTCCTCTCCAACCAGCTGTGACCCTCTCGTTTACACACTACCGGATAAATCCCTAAGAAAAGCCGGTTCACATTGAGGCTCTAAACATTGCCTTAAAGAAATGATGTGTCATAATATGTTTGAAAAATTCATCCTGTCCTACTTTTTCTACACCAAATCCTACTCAATAAGGCATGAAGGGGAATTTTCATGAGTTTAATTTCTGAAAACAGAAAGAAGTTTACTTCAATCACGTTGACATTCTTTCACTGAAGCAAAAGCATTTGAACCCTCACAAATTAATTTGTTCCCCTACTTGTACTACGTTTATAGAGGATCTTGAAACAGGAAAAATGTGTTTGCAAAAGGTGAAACCAAAACATATGTTTTATAGGTAACACCATAACATTCAAAATATAATAAAAAAGGCTTCACCTAACCCTGATGCAATATAACTCTAGAAGTTTGGAGATGAATTTAGCCAGTCTTCAACATATGCTTTGACTCCAATTCCTTCAAATATAGTTGTGTGGAGCTGAATTCAGCCAGTTGTTCAAGCTATGCTTATACTCTAGTCCTTCCAAATTTGGTATATTTAAATTTTACCCTACCTCAGCTAATCCTTCTTTGTGACTTAAACAAAACAAAAGGATGAGGCAAAAAAGGAAGAAAATAGCCCCAGAAATCATATCAGAGGTGGCACTAACAAAATCTGTTTTCAGGTTAAGTCCTTATAACTTTAGGAGCAATGAGAGATGCTGAGATCCTAAATCACTTTAAAACTTTGAGGATAGAATGGGAATTTGCCCATGTGATTGCTTTGACTTCAGGTTTATTCCTCTTGTAGATTCATGGATGATGCTCCTTTTTATGCCCTTTCAGTTATTTGATCATATAGTGGAAACATTGAGGACTAGCCTTGGTATAATGATAATGTTGACAGGAAAGTAGCTAGCTTCCACGTTACTTTACAACAAGGCAAGGCACAAGCCTTTGCCTATAGCTTCTACTTCTACTTAGCATCCCAAATAAAATAGCCCTTCAGCACTCAAGTACAGTCACCCAAGTTCGATTAGTACAAAAGTCAGAAAATTAATCTGCTCCTTTGCCTGTAATTCACATCTAGTTCTCCTTTTAAGTGGCATGAAAGCATCGAAATAATATCTTGATCGCCTAACTCTTAAAAGCGTCATGTAAAGCACTTTCTCTTATCTCATGAACTTCCATGAACAGGTTTTGAACTATAGCAAAGAGCCCATTGGTTGAGCTTTGTTCTATGCTGAAGGGGGGATAGGAAACAAAACATAATAATATTTTGATAAATTTGTATACATTCAATCCTTCAGAAACCCTGCAATGTTAAAGCCTCATACGAGGCACCATTTTTAATAGCTAAAAGACCATATAGAAGCTTGTTTGCACCTAACTCCCTATTACATTCCTTATCATCTAAAAGAAAACTAAGAAAAGTGCCCTGAAATCAACAAATTGTCCCACGAGGGAGGGTCAATGAAAACAAAGAGAAACAACGCAAGAAATAACATGACCAATGAAATTGCTGAATGACATGAGAAAGGAAACCACAAAGACAAAACAAAGATGATGGAAAAAATGACGATATGAATCATGCCAAACATAACATGCAACACATTTAACAATATAAAGCCAGAGAAAAGCAAAAACCTGTGATCAGAAAATGAACCAATTATATGCATCCCATATATGCTATTAGAGGAGCTTCCAGCACCAAGTGCGGCAATGTATATCTTTCCATCTCTTCCGCCAGCAAAAAAAACGTGTTCACCAGGGTCCAACGCAATTGCATTGATTATAGAAGGAAATTCAATGTTCCTCAATAACCTGCCCTTAGACAAACTCCACACCTAGCAAATAGCAATTACAAGAAAAATACTTTGCGAGTGAACGCATTACACAAACCAAAACCAAACCAACAGAACAAAACTAAGCATTTTCACGTAACTGAGATCAACTACTTGAACTATTTGCCTCCGTTGCAGGATGTATCTTTGTGATGATTCTTGCAAGAAATCCATCACAATGGAAATTTAATGCCAACAAAATATAGAATTAGAAGAGCAATATAAATAAGACGGAAGGGAAAGGGGAATCCAGGCAGAGAGAGAAGAGAGAAGCATTTGGTCTAGACAACCATTGATTCAATTATCATTTCCTGCTTCCATCAATGCATCACCCAATCTATTTATAGTCTTCTTTTTCTTTACTTTCTTTGCTTTTATTTACAACGCACAATCTAACTACTAACAAGCTAAGCCGGCCCACTAACGAGATTCATGACAATCCTCTACTAAGTCCAAATGTGTTATGACCAATTATTTCCTACAAAAGCTTCTTTAATCTCTACCCAAATGTGGCAGGCATAATACTAAATCCATGAAAAATTGTCAAAACTGTCCCTATCTTTTTAACTCAAGACAGTTGATTCTTACCTTTAATTGGAGGCCATTTTATTCTGCACTTTCAAAATTAGGCCAATTTCAAGATAGAGAAAATACCAATATATCCATTTTTTATTTTTTTAATCATATGGAGAAGTTAAGTAATTAATGCAAAATTAGAGTATAACTTCATTGTTTACGAGCAGCATGTGGAATCGGATGTGGACTAATTTGCTGGAAATTTTCATTTGGTAATTGTGGCCCAATCCCACAGGTAGAAAATGAAATTGCTCAGATTAAAAGTGAAAATATAATAGACTCAATTCGGAAAAATGATAATATTTTTTACAATTTTGCCATAAAAAACACAAATATTCAAATTCCAGACATCTGAATGTAGAGCTTACTGAACCTTACAAGTTCGATCCTCAGAAGCGGAGATTATTATAGCATTGGATCCTCCATAACCAGCTACAACATCAGTGATGCGCAAGGTATGCTCGGAGAAGCTATGTTCATACAGATGTTTGGCTTCAGCTCTTCCAATTTTATCAAATATCCTGATTCAAAAGCAAAGCAAATGTAACGCACACAATATCTCAGTTCAAATAACAACTAAAAGCGTTAATGATTAATGTTAACAAATTTTGGCCAAAGAACAATATTAGAGGTTGAAAGTACATGAAAAGCGACCAAACTCGAACGCATCCATCCTCTGATCCAGAAATCAATAGTGAATCATCGTCAGATAACACCAAGCAGGTTACTGCCCTATAATGAGCGTGCCACTTCCAGAGTAATCTACCAGTCGGCACCTGATTCATAAATCATTCTAAGCTCTTATCTTAAACTGAATAACTACTTTGATGTTAAACTGATAGTTGTCAGATCAAATTTACCTCCCAAAAATATATGTAACCGGAAGCACCCCCTCCAATAAGATAACTGCCCACACTGTTTGACACTAGCGGCTTTATAGGCTCCGCCGGAAAGCTCTTGACTTCTACCTGTGGCTGTATAGTTATTAAGGGACGAAAGAGTTCAGTATTCGAAGAAGCACAATTCCTGGAGAGTTTAAAGTTAAGAGAGACAGAAGGAGGAGTGGAACCTTTTGCCAGGACCAGTAGAGAATGGAGCCGGAGGTGGAGGACTCTCGGGGCTGAGAGGAGGCAAGGAAGCGGTTGCCTACAGAGACGAGACCGTGAGGAGGAGAGGCGCAGGATTTGTAGCGGAGTTGCTCGTTCCCTGTGCGAATATCCCAGCATCCTATTCCGGCGTCAATGGAAGACGAAGCGACGACCACCTCCATTTTCCTTGCCCTTTTAGGATTCTCAAACAACTACGAAGTTTTTCTGATTCTCGGCTTTTGTGAAGGCGGGAGCGCTCCGTCGCCTTGTCTCGCCGGCTGAGTGTCGTTTTCTCTTGTAGGGCAAACTTTAACAGAGACGAAGAATACGACATCGTATTGATAACCAATTATATCCCGTCGTGTCAAAAACAAAAACAAATTATATCAAGAAGAACGTAAAGAAAAGGAAGTAAGACTATAAATACATTGGGTGATGCATTGATGGAAGCAGGAAATAATAATTGAATCAATATGATCACCTCTCATTAAGGTCCATAATGTCTTTTGACATTCCATCTCAAATTAGAATCTCAATCCAACCTCAAAACTTACAATTCAAGTTATAATTACAAATCTGCCACCAAATTTTTTTCCTAATTGAATCCTTGATATTTGCTTTTAGGAGTTTGATCCAATAGCCTACAAAAAANAAGATATATGTATGTATCAAACCGCGACTCCCTCTCTCACACCCACCGCACTGCACAACCACCTACACGAGCAACGCGCACGCTCAAGCCACGCACGCCTGTACACATATGAGCGTCTATATGGATATATATATACGCACGCCACAGATTGCATGTAAATACATGTATAAATCATTATATACTGGAGCTCAAACACTCATACACTTACGTACCGTCAACAATCAGCATACCCTATCTACTAATCACAATTCGTCGCCCTCATTCTACTGCGGTTGAGTAGCAGGGTCAAAAAAACAGAGCAATTTGATCTGTTTTCTTGGTTCCTTTAGGTTTCTACTGAAACTCAGAAGATCCCAAAATTTTCTTTTCCCTCGTGCAAAATAAGGATTTAGAGAACAAATCCACTAAATTTTATACTCCAATTTATTGCAAATCCCTCACAATTACACGAATCTCTGTCTACTAGAGCCGTGACTCTGCTTCCCTAACTTCTCAAATTACAACCGATTTTCTCACAAATTTTAGCACACACGTAAGAAATTAGTGTCACTGGGAAGGAAGGAAGAGTTTTACTTGCAGGAATAAGAGGTCACGAATTTATTTGCAAAAACAGAAAGATTGCTTACATGAAACTGTAGCACGGCTAGGGTTTAGCGGTGGCGGCGGCGGCTTCGGCCCAACTACTGACTGTGACTTTGGTTGCAGAGGCGGTGACGGATTTGAACGGTCACGGCGACATTTCCTCCGGCACCGATGGACGACGGCAGCCGCGGATTTGCTCTGCTTCGGCTTGTGCGTAGCTTTCTCTTCGTTTCGTGCCCCTCCTCTCCTCACCACTGGCTCCTTAAGTAAAGGAGGATCCGGATAGGGTTTTGTTGGTTTCCATATAGGGCGCCGATCTCCTTCCCTCTCTCACCGAATCGCGCCGTCCGCACTCTCCCTTCTCCTTTCCTCTTTTCCTCCCTGCTTTCCCCCCTCTTTCT
>JAODPA010066965.1:0-10733 GCA_025585075.1 Nepenthes mirabilis
TATTATTATTATTTGTTTTTTAAAAAAGGAAAAGCTCCGTTGATGGAGACTCTAGTAATGGGCTAGTCCACAAAAGAGAAAACGATCCAAATCTTCAATTGCCCATTTCTGCATGGACAGTCAACACTACTGTTGACTGGATGAGAAACAAGTGAGTCAACAGAGGCTCAAGATTAGGACAGTCCATTTGAACTCAAGACGGTCAATATTTCTGTTGACCAAAAAAGCAGCAAGTAGACCGGTTGAAGCTAAGGAGGCACGCTGCCCAAGCCTAAATTGGCCCACATGTCCATCTTCAAGTCACAACGGTTGTTTGGCCTAATTTTCTGCATATCCAAAGAAGGCAAATTTCACTGTAACAGTCACATCTAGAATCAAAACACATCCGGAGAGGAAGGCGCCAGAATCCACGCATGATCTGTTGGAAACCCTAACGATTATAAAATGTAGAAGGAAGGAAATCAGCATCTTTGACCGTTACAGTTAGAAAGGTGCCCACGCCTATGTAGGAAAGATAACGATCCCTAATAGAGCGCGGATATCAAGCCCCTCTGCATAAGCAAAGTAGTCCAAGGCTATGGCTATAAAAGGCTATGGCAGCTCCCTTCAAAGGCATGATTTCTTTTGCCTACAAAAGCTCTCAAACAATCTCAAAACTCTTAGAAGCTCTGAGGCATTTGAGCATCCCAATGCTCTCTCTCTGCTACTAGTTCCCAATGAACTCGGTACTTAGAGAGTCTGCTCCTCATGATCACCCAAAGCCACTCTCTCTATGAGTACATTCCCACATCCACAAACACTCTTCTTGCATTCATTCTGCATTGTCTGCATCCACCTATTCTCAGAATGTTACTTACTGACTTGAGCGTCGGAGTATTTTTGATGAAATCATATACTACCATCACCTAATTTATTATTTAAAGTTGTAGTATGTAGGATCCAAGACTCAGTGAATGAAACCAAAATTCGACGGATTATTTGACCCAAATCTATTCGAAACATGAATCCATGACACATCATTAGCACTGTTTGTGCGAAGCTAACAAAAAGCCAACCACTTTCATTCTTAAAACCACTCCCATCTTCAAAGTCAGTATCATCAATCAGAATAGTGAATACCAAAGCCCAAGCTAGCGTTCCTGTTAGAGATACTGCCTCTTCTGATCAGGATCACTCTGTTTGTAACCTAGTTAGAGGGGCACCGACACTATTTTTTCAAAACATGATGGAGCAGATGAGCAATATGACCAAAATACTTCAAATACTCTACACCCGTCAGGATAAGAAGAAGTAGGGGACTCAGCCCTCCACAGCTCTCATTTACGTCTCTAGGAGAGGAGGCCAGAGGAAGAAGAAATAGACCAAGAAGGCAATAAGGCTGGGCAACTCTCATACTCCGAAGGCCTCTAACACTCACAGCTATCCAAGGCTTGAAGGGTGCTTTGGCCATGGGACTCCGAATGAGAGCCCAAAGAAGAGAAATCCCTGATACTGTTGAGAAGCGCCTAGGCCTCAGGCTCAGGAGGGAGCCTCCAGGATCATTGAATCTACTAGTGGCAGTAGCCAGCCGACTACATGCTGCACTGCTAAAAGAACAGAGTTGAGGACCTACCTCAATTCTAGGAGATCTGGAACGCCTCCCAAGTAGAGGCAAAAGTCAAGAATATCTAAAACCGTGTGTTCAAAGATGACAACGAACACACTGCTGATCTGGAGAGATCTCCCTTCATGACTAAGATATTGAACAGTCTATTGCCAACCAAGTTCAAAATGCTAACATTGGATTCTTATGATGGGAGTACTGATCCCATGGCTCACCTATCTCACTTCCACACTCATTTAAGTCTCCAGGGCCTAGAGGATGTGACAATGTGTCGTTGCTTCCCTCTCACATTGAAGGAAGATGCCCGAATTTGGTTCCACTGACTCCCATTGAACTCGATCCAGAGCTTCTGTGGACTCACTGATCTCTTCTTGGATCAGTACGCTTCTGACCACTGGGAAGAGAAGCAGCCGTGGTATCTCTCTCACATCAAACAGAGATAGGGAGAGAACCCAAGGAAGTTCCTTGAGCGCTTTGCAGTAGAGGCCAGAAGAATTCCCAAGCTCGCCGAGAAGATGGAGTTTGGTTGTTTCATCTCTACTTTGACGCATAGTGACTTCTTCAAGTACCTGACCCACAAGAACCCACAGCCTTCCGGGAAGTAGGGTCTATCACCAGGGCCGACGCAGTTGCCGAAGAAGCTAATGAGGTGAAGCATCCTGAGAGGACCGACTAGCCTCGTTCTTTCTCGAACGAAGAAAAGTGGAAGAGTGGTGGCGATGGTAATCCTCGCAGGAAGCAGCACAGGATCGAAGTGGTAGATCACCGGCTGGTCAACTTGACTCCTTTGATCGACACCCGGTCCAACGTCCTTATACAGATCCATGGGGAGAAGTTTCTCAAGTGGCCCAAACTACTAAAAAATGTAGAGGGAGGAAATGTAGCTAAGTACTGTGATTTTCATCGATCTTTGGAACACACCACGGAGGACTACAAGATGCTCCAGTAGGAGATTGAGGAGCTCATCCAAAGGGGCCATCTCACCAAGTTCATCAGAAACCATGGGCAGAGTTTCAGCACCTCAGGCAAGGAAGGACAAGATCCATCCCAGCCACGAAATTGGGTCACGGTTGAGGTGGTCAACATATCACGACCCGACTGATCAAGACCCAATTAGATTATAAGGGGCGATGAGCTGGGCGTAAGAAGCAGAGAGTGGAAGAGAATGTCATTAGCTTTAGTGATAGTGATATGGCTCATGTAATTTCCCCACACACCGATCTGTTTATTGTATCTGCACTTGTTTCAGATGGTACTGTAGACTACTAACTGAAATGAGTTTTTATTGATAATAGAAGTTTAAAAGATTTACTTTTTCTCAATACATTCTTTAAACTTGGACTTAAAAAGAATCAGCTGAACCTGTCGAAGGGCCACTATATGGCCTAGATAACAAACTAGTGGCTGTCTAAGGAACAATACAGTTAGAGGTCATCCTAGGCACGTACCCTAGGATGGCGAGTCATACGCTCTCCTTCTTGATCGTTAACCGATTTTCCTTATACAATGCTATCCTAGGCTGGCCGTGCATAGCAGCGTTTCGAGCAATCATCTTAATACTGTATTTAAAAAAAAAGTTTCCAACAGCATACGGTGTCGGTAAAGTGCTGGGTGACCAAGTAATTGGATGAACAGGTTACATGTCTCAAATTGTACCAAGTGGTGGTGTAAGGCTTGCAAGAGAACTGGACCATCGAGACGAAGTGACCTTCTAGCAGGCGCAATCTGGCGAGGCCACCGATTCAGTACCCCCCTACGTGACGAGATGATAACGTTCTTGAGATAAAATGTTGAAATCTTTGCGTGGACATCCGCTGACATGCTTGGGATCCAACCGGAGTAATGGTCCACATGTTGGGTCTCGATCCCGACCATAAGCCTATCAGTAGAAACAGAGGAACCACTCCGTGGAGAAACTCATAACCATCTGAGAAGAAGTGAAGAAACTGCTGGACGCTATCTTCATCAGAGAAGTCTAGTATTCGGATTGATTCTCCAACGTCGTCCTGGTAAAGAAAAGCAACATGAAATGACAGATGTGCATCGACTTCACCGACGTCAATAAAGCCTACCTAAAAGAAAGTTTCCCTTTGCCCAGAATCGACTTGTTAGTGGATTCATCTTCTGGATACGAGCTGTTGAGTTTCATAGACGTATACTCCAGCTATAACCAGATTCGGATGAACCCAGAGGATGAGGAGCACACCTCGTTCATGACCTACCAAGGTATCTACTACTGTAAGGTCATACCTTTTGGTTTAAAGAACGCAGGCGCCACTTATCAAAGGCTTGTGAGTAAGATGTTCGAGAAACAGATTGACCATAATATGAAAGTGCACGTCGACGACATGCTCATCAAGAGCAAGACCACCAATGACTATATTCACGATCTGGCTGTGTCCCTCGAGGTGTTCCGTGCGCACCAAATGAAGTTAAATCCTTCAAAGTGTATATTCAGAGTATCCTTAGGGAGGTTCTTGGATTTCATTGTCTCTTAACGAGGGATCGAAGCTAATCCAGAGAAGATTAAGGCCCTCACGGACATGTCTCCATTGTGAAGCATCAATGATATCTAGAGACTAACTAGATGACTGGCAGCACTGCCTCGCTTTTTAGCCAAGTCAGGAGACAAATATCAGCCTTTCTTCAAGGCTCTCGGGGGAACTAAAGCGAACGGTTTCTAGTGGAATACGGAATGCTAGGCAGCTTTCGATAAGTTAAAGTAGTACCTGACCAGTCCACCATTACTAACGTCACTCAAAGATAGAGAAAAATTGTACCTCTACCTGCAGTGTCAGAGGTGGCTCTCAACTCTGTCCTCATATGCCAAGATTTCGATACTTAGTGGCCGGTCTATTACCTGAACAAGATATTGACCAGCATGGAGACGCTCTACCCGCATACTAAGAAACTTGCTTTGGCACTCGTCTTTTTTGCCCTGAAGGAGAGACCCTATTTCCAGGATTGAGTGGTCATTCTGACCAACCAGCCACTGAAGAGTGTCCTCTAGAAACTCAATGTTTCTAGATGGCCAGTTAAGTGGGCCATCGAGTTAGGAGATTTTGATATTGAATACCGATCTAGACCAGCCATCAAGGGGTAAGCATTGGCCGACTTCATTGTCGAAATCACAACCTTAATCATCGATGAGCACCCCACTGAGGATGCAGATCATTACTTGGAAGAGCATCCTTAACATGGACGGATCGCCTACCAACTCAGGTAGCAGTGCCAGAGTGGTCCCAAGGACCCCAGACGAGTTTGTGGTAAAGTACTCCCTTAAACTCGATTTTTTGGCCACTAACAACGTTGTCGAGTACGAAACCTTGTTAGCCGGATTATGACTAGCCAAATAGTATTCAGCTAGGCGGCTAACCATCTACAGCGATTCAAAGCTAGTTGTTAACTAAATTAACGGGAGTTTTGAGGTGTGCAACCCTCTCTTGGCCAAATATCTAGCTAAGGCAAAGGATGTCATCCGGAGATTTGACAAGCTGAACCTGGTCCATGTCCACAGAACTGAAAACTAGAAGGCTGACAAACTTGCTAGAGAAATAGCGGCTAAAAACCCAGAACAATACTCGATGAACATGAGGAAAGTCCTGAGTACTCCTAACACAGAGAAATAGAAAGCAATGCAAGTCTCTGATGCCAAAAATTAGATGACACCATACTAAATATATCTGGCAGATGGAGCACTATAAGATAACTCGGATGAACCTAAGCGGATCAAGAAGACGGTCGACTGGTACACCATAGTCAACGGACGACTATACTGTCATGGATACTCAACTCCGTACCTCCGGTGTCTTACACTTGGGGAGGCTGACTACGCTTTGAGCGAAGTCCATTTCGAGATATGTAGATCGCACATTGGCGGCAAGAATCTAGCGTTCAAAGTCATACGCCAGAGACATTACTGGCCAACAATGAGGAAGGATGCCCCGGAGTTCGTGAAGATGTGCCAGAGCTGCCAACTCTATGGCAATCTTCACCACCAGCCACCCGTAAAGCTGAGATCCCTTCAAGCTCCTTAGCCTTTCACGCAATGGGGGCTTGATATTCTTGGCTCATTTCTCATCGCGATTGGGTAAAGAAAGTTTATCATTGCGGACATTGATTAGTTCACCAAACGGGTTCAAGCTGCCCCGCTGGCCAAGATCATCGTGCACAATGCCTTGGAATTTGTCTGCCAAAACATAGTGAGTTGATTTGGCATTTCTGATGTCATTGTGACTGACAACAAAACCCAATTATTGGGAAAGCTCTTTACCAAATATTGCACTAATTTGGGCATCAAACTAGTCCATCCTTCGGTAGCATACCCCCAGGCAAAAGGATAGGTGAAGGTTACCAATCGTATGCTACTCCATGGTCTAAAGACCAAACTGGAGGATGCAGCAGCTCCTGGATCGACGAGTTGCCCTCTGTCCTATGGTCATACCGGATGACTCCTAAGGAACCAACTCGTGAGATGCCCTTTAGCCTTTACTACGGGACTGATGCGGTAATACCAGTTGAGATCGGGATCCCAAATCTTAGGATCGAAGCTTTCGATCCACTTGATAACTCCTAAAAGATTAGAGAATATCTGGACTTATTGGAGGAAGCCCGTGATGCAGTCAGGATGAGGATAGTGGCCTACTAGCAATGAGTTTCCTGCTATTACAATAAGAAAGTGAAAGTGTGGCAATTCAATGTTGGAGACCTGATTTTGTGTAGCATAGAGGCTACAGGTAAGACCACCAACTAAAATAAGCTTTTGCTGAATTTGGAAGACCCGTTTTTAGTTTCAATTGTTCTATGGAATGGAGCATACAAACTTCAAACTCAGAACGAAAAATTGATCCCACGGACATGAAATGCGGTCCATGTAAAGGTCCAAATAGGTCATCTGTATGACATGAAGTGTGCTTGTAGTATACATTGTCATTAATAAAAAGAAAATTCTTTTTCATTTGCATTGTGCCACATTTCTCTTTTGCTTCTTTTTTCTTTTTTCATATGAATGCTTGCTTATAGGTTAGACCAAATAAATGACTGAGATTGTCCCTAAGTCGGACGAATTTTCACCCGCTCATAATTAAACCCTGGTAATTCAAGCGACTCGTAGGCAGTTGAATTAAAACCTTGTCATCTAGGTGGCCCGTAAGCGGTCGAATTAAACTCTAATCATCTAAGCAACTTGTAAGTAGTCGAATTAAACTCTAATCATCCAGGCAACTCGTAAGTGGTTGAATTAAATCTTGGCCACCCAAGTAGCCCGTTTGCTCTCTAAATCTAAACCTTATGGGGCTTAAACGGCAAGCGTGAGAACCTCCTCCAACAGGAGATAACACAGTTAGTCTACGACGATCGACACATTAGGAGCAAATTGCTCTATCCAAAAGATAGCTGCCTAGGATCATATATGGGCAGCACCACCCAAGTCTCAACTCAAACTTGAGTATAAAACCGACTTGATCTAATATCATGATTCACCCTGATGTCTCCACGAGAACTTAGGTTCATCTGAGAGCACAGTACCCATCTCTCTTGTTGCGAGACAATCGCCTAACTCGTACAAGGTACACAAAGCCGACCGGCTAGTGCAAAGAACGAGTAACTTAAGAGATGGCTAATGAAAGCAAAATCATGGAATGCAATATATCAGTAAAATGATTATTTTATTGATGACAAATATATATTTACATGTATGACAAAAAAGCAAAAGTACAAAATCTCGGCTAAGGAGCAAAGCTCCCAGGAAGATGCTGTAGAGGCCCTTAAGCGCCCTAGGGATGGCCCACGAGGTTCTTAAGTCGTTGGTAGTGCGGTTTGCAAGGTCAATGATGCCAATGGGGAAGTTAGGATCCACGAGTTGGACAATGCGGCAACAAATGTTATGCCTTTCTAGAACCGTCCCCATAGTGCCTGATTAACCTCCTGTGGATGCAGGCAAGTAGATAGCTCATCCTCTAACGATACTATCTTTACCATGAGCTCCTCAGTGAACCGCACCGCTTGGGCAGACTACTCTTCCAGTCTCGCAGATTTCGCCCTCAATTTAGACAACTCAGACTGAAGAGCGGCGTTCTCCTCCTGATGCTAGGGCCTCAGCAAGTCCATCTCCTCCTCAAACCAGGCGATCTCTTCTTTGTAGTCTAAGATCACGACATCCCGTTGACGTAATCCATTGTTCACAGTGCCCAGTATCTTTTCTTCCCGTAAGAAATCAAAGAAGTTAAGCAGCTATAGCATAGAAAGAAAAGAGGAGAATTTTTAAAAAGTTATCATCCAAACTCTTCGTTACTGCTTGCTGGTCTGCCCTACGACCTTGGGCCTGATGGCGGACGACTGGGAGCAGCAGCCTCTTGAGCCCGCTCGCTGAAGCCTTAACAGTAATCTCCTCTGCCAGCTCAGCACTGATGTCAACTGCCTAAAAAACCTCTCCGGCGGGGCGACTGGCTCCTCTGGCGTCACAGACGGCTCCATGGCTGGCTCCTCAGGCTCAGCTGGCAGCTCAGCAGCCAGCTCCAAATTCATGGCTCCAGGCAGTGGCTCCATCGACACGGCTTGCGCTGCCAAGTCCTCCGACTATGATAGCACAACGACAGTGCCACTTACAGCGGCTCGCAACATGGCCTCATACTCCTCCACAACAGCCTCTACTCTGGAGCACTCTCCGATCCCAGCGAGTCGTTCGGCCATTATGTAGTCCGGCTCTATGGAGGATGAGGAAAAAGGTCCTAACATCGTAGCCCTCTTCCGTCTTGGACTGCTGGAAGCATCACTAGTGGAAAGTGCACCGGCCGCATCAATGGCAATAACACCGACTTTCTTTTTGCGCTATGAGGCCGCCGGGGGTGGAAGTCTGATCTTTTGGACTGGAGAAGGAGGTCCCCAATGAGCCTTCCTGGCTTCCTTCCTGTAAACCAGGTGATCTCTCATAAACTCGGAGAGATGGTCCTTCACAAGCCGCAACAGTGGCTCCACAGCTGCCACTTCTTCCTGCTTGGGCTTCTTGGTGAAAGCACTGGGAACGTTGTCCCAATCCCGGGACAAGGGCCATGTATCATCAACATGTACAAAGAAAAAACAATCCTTCCAGTTCTTCAAGGAATCGTATATGGCACTACTGATGTGAAGTTCTCTCGGGGATAAGGAGATTCAGTCCCGACTTTGGGTGAATTGAAACATCACCCTAAGTGCCTTCATCGTCAACATCCGTGGATAGTGGCGGGGGAAGATGCACAGCGAGCAAAGATATTGCACGGTATTGGTTTGAAACCGTGCGATAGGAATTTTGAGCGCTGTAAAGATGGCGAGCAACTCGTTTGAAACAGGAAGACGTAGCCCACTCCTTAGGTGGACCTCGTATACAGCAATATAACCCTCAAGAGGGAAGCAGGCCCTGTCATACACGTTGGGTATCGTGAATACAATCTACCATGTGATGTTAAAATCAACATATAGCTCTCTCACCTCACTAGTAGAAATCACAGAAGCAATCTCAAAAATAGAAAGAGTTATGAAAATAAGAGTAAGAAGAGCAATAAAGATTTAGAATTTTCAGAGAAGGAAAGCGTAAAAAAGTTGAACAGATGTATAGATTTTATAAAGGCACGCGGCTGTTGGAGAAGGGAAACACGTCGGAAAGGTGTGCCCATCGTTGCGGACATATGTCGCTTCCGAAAAGGGTACAGTCAAGTTAGATATTCTGGTGAATTAATTATCGGGATCACAAATTCACTGTATGTTGACACGTGATAAACTTTTTGACTAACAATCCAGCGGCATGATGGCGCAATGATTCAATCCCCACCAGTTCTCCAAATTCTTACCAGAACGGTCAATAAATCTGGTCAATACTCTTCTCTCGGCACAGTTTATTGGATTCTTGTCAGGACAGTCAACGAATTCGGTCAATGCTTTCTATAACTTTGTTCTCCGGATCTTGACTTTACAGCCAATAGTTGCAAACAATGGGAATAGCAGACCAAGGGCCACTACTAATTTTCTCATGAAGCTGTCTCAAACAAGTTATTCAATCAGGCGCATCCCATCGTTAACATGCTGGAGGTCAGAGTCTCAGACCACCAACATGGGGGGTTAGAGATGGGGATGCCAGTAATAGGTTGGCCCACAAAGGAGAAAATGGCCCAAATCCTCAACTGCTCATTTCTGTTTAGACGGTCAACGCTGCTGTTGATTGGATGAAAAGCAAGTGGGCCAATAGAGGCCTACAATCAGAATAGCTCATTTGAGCTCAGGACGGTTAATACTTTCGTTGACTAAAGAAGTAGCAAATAGATCAGTTGAAGTCAAGGATGCACCTAGCCCAAGCCTAGATTGGCCCATGTGTCCATCTTCAAACCTCAACGATCGTCTGCCTTAATTTTTTACATCTCCAAAAAAGACAAGCTTTATTATAACGGTCACATCCAAAATTAAAGCACATACCGGGTGGAATATGCCAGAATTTATGCATGATCCGTTGGAAACTCTAACGGTTACAAAACATAGAAAGAAGAAAATCAGTCTCTTTGACCATTATAGTTAAAAAGGCACTCATGCCTACATAGGAAAAGCAACAATCCTCAACAGAGCATGGGTATCAAGCCCATTTATACAATGAAGGCAGCCTAAGGCCATGGCTATAAAAGGTCATGGAAGTTCTCTTCAAAGGCACGCTCCTCTTGCCTACAAAAGCTCTCAAAAAATCTCAAAACTCTCAGAAGTTCTCAAATACTCGAGCATCCCAACGCTTTCTCTCAACTACAAGTTTCTAACGAATTTAGTATTTAGAGAGTCTGCTCCTCAAGAGTACCCAAAGCCACACTCTCTATGAGTGCATTCCCACATCCACAAACACTCTTCTTACATTCATTCTGCATTATCTGCATCCACTTTCTATTATTAGAAGGTTGTTTATTGATTTGAGCGTCAGAATATCTTCGATGAAACCACACCCACCATCACCTAACCTCTTGTTTGAAATTATAGTGTGTAGGATCCGAGACTCAGTAGATGGAATCGAAATCCGACAGACTATTTGATCCGAATCTATTCAAAATTTCGATTCATGAGGCATCATCCATTTAGCTTGTGATAATTTGGTAATTTTTTTTATATAAAATAGAATATATAA
>JAODPA010066967.1:0-10733 GCA_025585075.1 Nepenthes mirabilis
CATCCTTGCTCAGATACCCTTTCGCCTCCCTCCCACCCTCCCCTCTCCATCAACCCCTCTCCTCCTGCTCCCCCCCACCCACCGCTCCTTCTATTTTCGATTCTGGCTCCTCCTCGCTGATTCAGAAGGGTTCTGTGGATGGTGGTCTGGGTTGTGCGTCCTGCTCCGCTGCTGTAGTTGTGGTTTCTCTCCAGGAAGAGTGCGTCACCTCCTCCCCATCTTCCGGCCCTAAGGTATTCCCGAATCTGTCCCCTTTACCGGCTCCTTTGACGCCCGCTATTCAGCCCTCGTGGGCTGCCATAGTCAGCAAGTCAGACGTTGCTGCAGGTACTCACCTCAAATTCTTCCCTCCCCCAACCCCGTCTGGTTCTGTTGTTAAGCTCTTCCCCCTGCTGAAGTTATTCAGCAGGGTGAAGCCTCCTGGAAAGACTCGCTTGTGGGTTACTTCTATGACTTACCCCTAAACTTCTTCGTTGTCAACCACATTGCCAGAAAGATCTGGGCCAAGTTTGGGATTTTCCACGTTGCTGAAATGGATAATGGTTTTTTTTCTTTTTAGGTTTGACAGTGAAGCCCTGATGCAGGACTGTCTAAATCATGGGCCTTGGTTCCTTGCTGGGCGACCTTTCTTCCTGAAGAAATGGTCCCCGAATATGGCTCTCTCTAAAGAGGAGCATAAATCATTCCCCATCTGGATCCATCTGATGGGGGTTCCGGTTCAGTTCTGGACTCCCCTGGGCCTTAGCTGGATTGCTATCGCCATAGGGAAGCCCCTCCAAATGGACCCTGCCACTGCCAAGGGTGATCGCTTACGGGTTTCCCGTATTTGTGTTAAAATTTCATCTTCATCCCCGCTTCCTGATTGTATCAGGGTCAATCTTGGTAATCATAGTGGTGCTTCCCCGTGTGTGGATGTGGCAGTGGAATACCCCTGGAAGCCAGGACAGGGCAAACCTGCCAATAGTCCTAGGAAAGCACACCACAAGCCCAAATTACCTAGCAGCCATCGCCCTCCTGTTCCCACTGCCAAGTCCTTGATGGGAGGTTCCCTTAGCCATAAACCAGGCTCAGCTTTTAGCAGTGGGAGAAATGCTGATACTGTGACTTCTACAAATTCTTTTGCCCCTTTACTGAACTCTGAGGACGCCACTCATCCGGATTGCCTTGCTGACTCATCCGATGATGTGGCTGTTCATTCTGTTAGGTCTGCTCCCGTTTTCGATTCAGTCTTAGAGGTGGAGGAGTCAGCTCTCCAGCCCCCTTCTGCTGAGGATGAAGTGACGCCAACCGAATCCCCCCTGGAGGCTATCTGTCATGGACACGCTGGCAGCAGTGTTGCCTATGACCTGCCTCTTCAGTGTCTCCAATGCATGATTGCCCCAGTTCAAGGCATCTGTCGAACGCTGGGGCTCCTATTGATCCTGCCCCCTTGCTGCCTGGTGAGAGGGCTGCTACATTCCAGCTTAAATCAATTTTGAAGAAACCCAAGGGGCTTAAGAGAAGACATTCCCCTACCCTCAAGTCCCATGGTTAGCATTGTTTGCTGGAACGTTCGGGGGCTGAATGGGGCTCCTAAAATTCACAATGTTAGGCAACTTATCTTATCTACAAAGTGCGCTATTGTTGGTCTTGTGGAAACGCGGGTTAGAGAAAATAAGGCTGCCCAAATTTCCAAGCTTCTGATGCCCTCCTGGAAGTGGGAGTGGAATTATTCTGCCACCCCTTCTGGTCGCATTTGGATTGGTTGGGATGCTAATCTTATTGATTTAAGCGTTTTGACAAAAACTACTCAAATCATCCACTGCAAAATCCTTAACAAAATTAAGAATCACCCCTGTTTTATTTCCTTCATTTAAGCCTCTAACGTGGAAATCGACAGAAGATCTCTCTGGACTGAGCTGCGCGCTATCCACCACCTGATTTCCAGCAAACCCTGGGCTGCACTGGTGGACTTTAATGCTATTAGAGCCCCTTCTGAAAACCTGGGGGGCAACTGGCACGGATCTAGCGCTAGAGCTCTGGATAGCTGCCTCATCGACTGTGAGCTGCAAGATGTGAGCTTTAATGGCGCTTTCTTCACTTGGAATGATGGTAGAGATTCTAGTTCCCATGTCTTCCGCAAGCTGGATAGAGTGGTGGTAAATGGTCCTTGGCTTTTGGAGTTTCCCTCCTTAGCCTCCTTCCCCCCTGCTGGGCTCTCAGACCACTCTCCATGCATTCTCTCCCCTTTTATCTGAAAGGCTCATTGTGCTGGAAGCTTCCGTTTCAACAATTTCCTTGCGCTTCATCCCCTTTTTCTTCCCATTGTTCATCAATGCTGGGCTAGCGGTGTTCAGGGAGTTCCCATGTTTCGGATTGTCTCTAAGCTTCGTATTCTCAAGGACAAGTTGAAAGATTTAAACTTGAACTTGGGTAATGTCCATGAAGAGGTCGCTTGTGCTAGATCGAAGCTTGAGGACTTCCAGAGGAACGGCTCTCCTTCTGGCTCTTAGCTGGTGGTTAATGAAGAAGAGGGGTTAAAAGCTGATTATCGCAGAGCCTTGAGAATTGAGATTGAGTTCCTTTAACAAAAGGCAAAGATTAGATGGATTAAAGACGGAGATCAATGCTCTAAATACTTCTTTCGATCCATTGAAGGCAACTTCAATACAAATAGGATCCTCTCTTTGATCAAAGAGGATGGCTCTCCTTCCAACAATCTGGAGGATGTGCAACACCTTTTTATCAATCACTTTTCTCATCTCCTGGGTTCAGGCAGAGCGGATGGGTCGTTCTCCAGGGAGAATCTCCGTCCCTTTATCCTCAATTCTGTTCTAGAGGCCCTCTGCCCGGGCCTCTATTGCCCTGTCTCTGCTGAAGTAGTCCGCCTGGCGCTATTTTCGATTGATGACAATAAATCCCCAAGTCCCGATGGCTTCTCTGCCAAATTTTTCAAAGCGGCTTGGAAAGAAATTAGAGCGTCCATTATTGAAGCTGTTCAAGATTTCTTCATCCATGGGAAAATCCTGAAGCAGATAAATGCGACCTTGCTGTGCTTAATCCCGAAGATCAAATCTCCTTGTAAGGTCTCTGACTTCCGTCCCATCGCTTGCTGCAATGTCATCTACAAGATCATTTCCAAGATCATTGCCGCACGCCTTCAGCCTTTGCTCCCATTCCTTGTCGGCAAGTGCCAAACTGCATTTGTTGCAGGTCGAAACATTGGAGATAATATTCTGCTTACTCAGGATTTACTCAATAAATACCACCTTAATAAGGGAGCCCCTCGTTGTGCAATTAAAGTAGACCTGATGAAAGCCTTTGACTCCATTCATTGGGACTTCATTCTAGCTGTCCTTGAGCTGATGCACTTTCCCCCCCAATGGTCAATTGGATCAAGCAATGCATCACCACCACCACATTCTCCATCAATCTGAATGGTGCGTCTGTGGGATTCTTTCGTGGCGCCAAAGGGCTTAGACAGGGGGACCCCCTCTCTCCCTATCTATTTGTGTTAGGAATGGAAATCTTGAATGGCATTCTGGATAAAATGACAAGGACTAACCCGGATTTTCAGTTCCACTGGAAATGTGACAGTTCCCGTATTGTGATGCTTGGATTTGCTGATGACCTTCTTCTATTCTCCAAAGCAGACAGCAAATCCATCCAGGCTATTCATGAGAGTCTCAATATTTTCAGCAGCTTGTCCGGCCTCACTCCCAACCCGAATAAGAGTAAGATCTTTTGCTGTTCTGCTAGTGAGGATACCATTCAGGGCATCCTTGACTTACTAAAAAAAAATTCAGGGCATCCTTGACACTCTTAGATTCAAGAGAGGTACTCTCCCCGTCAGATATATTGGAGTCCCCCTTATCACCACGAAGCTTACTAGCTCTGACTGTAAGCCTCTCCTTGATCAAATTCACCTTAGAATTTCATCTTGGAAGAATCGCTGGCTCTCTTTTGCTGGAAGGCTGCAGCTTATTTCTTCCATTCTCTCGACTATCCACAACTTTTTTTTTTTGGTAAGTAAGTGATTTGGATTAATGGGAGAAAAATTTACAAGTAATGGTTTATCACCTAGTGTTTTACCGACTAGGAGATAAACCATAGATGCTAGGGCATGCCCCGAGCACTCAGATACAACGAACGAAACCAACTGAAAGACAAAAATGCTAGTATTTGTGCAGTACAAACAAACTACTCTAACATCAGTAAAGCAGTTCCTAAACAAACAAAAAAAAACATGCCACTGTAAGGCAATACTCTTGAATCCAGCTTCACACCTTCATCAATGAAGCAAGATGAAACCAGCAACTCAGGCCCATCAGCATCTCCCGGCAACTCAAGCCCACTGTATCATACTGCCGCAATACATATGATAAGCCATCGACCAGCAAGGGGTGCAGGGCCAACAAAATCCACCACCACTCAAAACTGGCATAGCAAACCAGTATGCAATCTTCACTTCTGCAAAGAATTCCAGGCAGGATCCAACCGCCAGTCAGCATTCCAGCGGATAGCCCGTTCCCCAAACAAATATAGAAAGGGCATTCACCCAATCGATGCTTCAGAGTATAGGTCGAGACCCAGACAGCAGAGCACTCCAAATCCAGTCAATTTTTGTGAGCTGCCGCATCAAAAGCAACAGAAACACCACTCCCAGGTTTAGCAGCACACCATCCTCCATTTCCAACATCTTCAGGAAACAAAAAGGCAGCAGCGTGGAGCTATAAAGCAACCACACACACTCCACCATCACTCAGCAGTGTCCAAAGAGTTAGACGCAGCAGAAACAGCATCAGAGCAGGGCTCCAAACACCCCAGCCACTCCCAAAGCCGAACAGGGTCTAACAAAAGGCCCGAGCAATAGACTCAAGACCATCAAAGGGACAATCCAATAATTGCGCCACACACTCAAAGAAATTTGCCAGCTAATTCAACAGAATTAGCATTGTGCAGAGTGGAAATGCCAATAGCAAAGCAGTTCAGCCACCTCACAACAGCCTCCCATGAAAGTGTAAACCAACCACAACCTAACCAAGCATTCAGATCTACGAGGACCTCAGCAGCAAACTAGATCAGCGACTCAGGAGCAGAGCCAACAGCATCAAACAATGCTGGGACCACAGCAACGCATTAGTATCAAACATTCATCAGCTTGCCAAAACAGCAAGAGGACGAACGGAACAGCTCAGCAAACCCGAAGCATAAACAATTGCACCCAATTAGCACTGCTATTCACCGTTGCATCAGAAATGCAGGAACCGAAATTCCTTCAGCACAAGGAATAATCCAAAGTCCCACAATCCCATTCGGCCGCAGCAATAGCATCAATAAAAGCCAAAGGAGGCATGTACAGACCATTGCAACAAGCCATAAATCATATGATTCAAAATTGTTGCAAGCAACAACTTCAGCAAACTGGCTGAATTAGCCAGACACAAGCAATCCAATGGATTGCAACAAGACAGCTGGACAGGCCAAGCCTAATCCATCCCCGAAAGAGGTTCACCAGCAACCGACCAGAGCCTCGCCAACTCAACCGCACACCACCAAAGAGATCCAAATCCAAGCAACACGATCCCCCAACCCGTCCTCCTGGAAAGAAACTCAAAGGCAGAGGCGCCATAGAGTCGGCAAGACAACAAAGTCAATTGCGGCAGAAACAGAGAGCTTCATAAGAGCCCGATCAAGCTTCAGACAGCTTCACCGAAATCCAAGAGCCAGTTGACTAGATAAACCTCAGAAGCTAGAGGAAGCAGCTCCCGAAGCCACACATCTGGGAGAGACCAGCAATCGCAGAAGGTTCAGAGGCATCCAACAGGTCCTCCGTCGGCACTGCATAGCCACTGCCAAGCTTCACCAAACCAGCGCATCACGGCATCCCCCAAAACCGTCCACCAAAATGGAAATGCCCAGGCAACGGCACCATAGAGCCAGCATCTAGACCTTCGAAAGCCCATCACAATCTGAATGTTCGAGACGAAACAAAACTAACCCAAGGCGCAAACCGTGGATAAAAAGAAGCACGCTGGAGAGAGATGCGAGGGCTCAAAGGACGAGCGCCATCGCACTCTCAGAGGCCATAGGACCCCAGCCACGAAAACTTCAACCGAAGGAGAGCCTTCGCCCCAAATCAGAAAACGAGAAGAGAAATTCAACCTCGCAGAAAACATCGAAGGTTTCGATGGCGCCGAGACCGACAACCCAGAGAATGGAGACGGAAGGGTGAAGACGGAAAGCCGGGTGAGGGTGGGGGGCCGGGCAAGCATCCAGGAGGCCGGCCATGGCAGGCACCGGAGCCGCCGGCACCCAAGACGGAATCGCCGAGGACGACGCCGGACAGATTCAAAATTCAAAACGAACTTTCTCGACTATCCACAACTATTGGGCCTCTATGTTCATCATTCCCAAATCCATCTTGAATAGAATTGATAATCCCTTCGCTCCTTTCTATGGCATGGCTCCTCTGAGGGGAGCTTCTCTGCTAAAGTTGCCTGGAAGGATGTGTGCTCCCTGAAAGAGGAGGGTGGCCCGGGTTTTAAAAACCTGATTACTTCTAACAAAGCCCTTCTGTTCTGTCACTTCTGGATGATCATCTCTAAAGATCCTGACTCCATTTGGGTTTCTTGGTGTTACCTTCACCGGATTAAAGATCGACACATTTGGACCATCAAAATTCCCGACTCAGCCCCTTAGAGCTGGAAAAAGTTGATGAAATTCCGGTCTTCTCTTCGCCCAAAAATTCGTTACCGTATTGGTAATGGAGCAGACACTTTCCTCTGGCTTGACCATTGGCACCCACTTGGCCCTCTCTGTGATCGGTTCGGCAAAAGGATCAGGTGTATCACCAGGTTGCCCCTTGATGCAAAAGTAAAGGATATCATCATTAATGGTGATTGGAGATGGCCAAACCCTTTTGATATGGAGGTTGCGAGTATCACGGACTGTATGCCCCCTACCTCCCCGATCTTACCCGTACTGATGTGGCCCTTTGGACTGCGGATAGCACTGGGATTTTCACTACCAAATCCGCTTATGGGATTTTCTATGAACCTAAAGATGCGGTTGAGTGGTCTTCCCTTGTTTGGGGCCCCATGTACATTCCGGCTCATGCTTTTATCCTTTGGTTGGCTATCTGTCGCAGGCTCAGCACTCTGGATCGGGTTAGTCATTTTCTTCACATCTCTTCAACTTGTGTTCTGTGCTCTAATGATAGGGAAAGCCATAGCCATCTTTTCTTTGACTGTCCTTTCTCCTCGACCGTCTGGCGCCTCATGCTCCTTAAGGCAGGCCTTTCCTGGCCTCACCCAGACTGGCACTCTAATGTTTTGTGGGCTGCCAACCGTTAGAAAGGTAAAAGCCTCAAAGCTCGCTCCTTCCGCCTTACCCTCGCGGCCTCAGTCTACTACATCTGGAGAGAAAGAAACCAACATATCTTCAAAGATTCTGCGCGAAACGAAACCCAATTGGCCTACTAGATTTCAGCTGCTGTTCGGGGCAAGCTGGAATTTTCCCATGTTGCAGATGCTCGTAGAGATAGATCAGTTTTTATCAGATGGAGCATCCCCCTTGTAGCCCTGAATTCGGACTCAGTCCCCTGACCGTTTTGTTTGTGGCCTTCTTTTAAAACAAAAAACTTCTTGAAGGCCGGAGTACTTTTGTTTGCTTATGGCCGGAGTGGCCTTGCGTATTGTCAAATCTTGAGCTCTTTTTGTTCGCTTTGGGCCGGAGTGGCCATGTGTTTGTTGTTTCTGGAGTGCATTGTGTCAAAAAAAAAAGTGACTGGAGTGCTTTTTGTTCTCTTAAGGCTGGAGTGGCCTTACGTTATGTATTCCGGAGTTCTTTTGTTCGCTTTAAGGTCGCATTGCCATTGCGTTAGGAAAAAAAAATCCTTGGAGGCTGGATTGCTTTTTTTTTCGCTTAATCCGGTGCTCTTTTTTGTTCGCTTAAAGGCCCGAGTTGCCTTGCGTTTGATGATTCCGGAGTTCTCTAGGAGGCTGGAGTGCTTTTTTTTCTCTTGAGGCCGGAGTGGCCTTGTGTTTTGTTATATCTGGAGTTCTGTTGTTCGCTTATAGGCCGGATTGGCCTTGCGTTTGAAGAATTCGGAGTTCATTTTGCCAAAAAAAAAAAAACATCTTGGAGGCCAGATTGCCTTTCCGGTGTTGGCTTTTCTCCAAAAAAAAAAAAAAAACAAATCGTTCCCTTCTCCGTTTGTGGCATTGTGATTCTGGAGGTCTGAGTGATTTTGCTCACTTTGGACAGAGTGACTTTGTTGATATTTTCGGAGTACCTTGGATGAAGAAGCTTTGTTCTTTTATTCGGAGTGCGTTTCTTTTTTCCGAAGTGCCTTTACGTCCTCCTTATGGACGAAAACGCCTTTTTCGCCTTGTTTCACTTGAAGACTGGAGCAACCTTGGGTGTGGTGTGGACGGAGTTAAATAGAGGTTACCCCCTGATTATATGGATGGAGTGGCCAATTGTTCTCTATATGGACGGTTTGGACGGAGTGGATTGGTAGCAGAGTTCGGAGCATTTTTTGTACATTTGCTGACCGGAGTAATCCTCATTCATTTGCTGACCGGAGTGACTTCTTCTGCGCAAGCTTTGCATCTTCATCGCCGTAGATAATGTTTTCTTGTTTTTTATGATCCTTGTCATGGTTCAGGGCCTCCCTGTTTCTATGTTCCTTTTTCCAAGTCGACAAAACACTTGGTAAGGAGCATAGCAATTTGTACATATCATTTAAATTTAGTGCAATTAATTACTTAACAAAAAAAAAAGATATAGCTGGCCAGAGCTGATCAATGAAGAGCTTAATTTATTTTCCTTTTTATGTTTTGGGAAGACTTGTAAAATGCTTTCGCTGTTTAAGAATCTATGGATATTAGTATGCTTCCGTGATTACTTTTTGGATATTGAAATTAAAAAATCTAGTAAGCATCTCATGCATTTCAGGTCCGTCTAACCTAAGTATTGGCTGGCCTTATATGAAATTAAAACTGTAAGGCCAGCTCATGTAGTTTAGCCTCTTGAAATCCTGTGTTTAAATGAAAGGTTTATGCATATGAAAAAAAAGAGAAATTTTTATGTCCACCTAATTTTATCCATTAATTTACTTTAAGGCAAGGATTTAGGTTTGACGGCGGCTTTATGCAGTGGAATAAGGCCGGTCCGTCACATTAATCTCTATCAAGGGATCATTCCTAGGTCCTCAAGGATCTTATCAAAATGTTTTAATTACAGGTGGAGCAGTTCCATCCCACGGATGCCTCTCCAGCTTGCTTGTGGGTGATCGTCTATTAGTATGGACTAACAAAACCCCTGAGGTTTGTATTTTCTCAAAAATCAATCCTAAACCATCAGCTCTACTTTTTTTTTTTACTATGCTGACCAAATGAATCAAGTATTCTTTCTTCCAGCTGTATACTCATCTATGCTACAGTTCCTAAATCTCACAAAATCCACAAAGTATACGTATATCTATACAATCAGGAAATAACTCAAAATTTCATGATTAAGAGAATACCTTCATCTGCCTTTGGGGTGTCTCTGGGCCTCTTCTAATCACAACCACCGACTTCTTTCCTTCCGACCCTTTTGTAACGAGCAATCTTTTATCAGGTAACCCAACTTTCCACAATGATCGCACGCTCCAATTTCGTTATAACAAGGTTTTTCCGTGTGTTTCTTCCTACAATATGCGCATGTAGCAGCTGATGTCTGTGAACTAGTTACCGATAAAGCTTCGGTAATGCCCTTCTCCACATCTACCATCCTTACTTTCTTGGATGACTCAGGTGGTTCTACATTTGATCTCCTACCAAGACTTTCCCAACTAGCTGCTCTTTTTGCAAGTAATTTTTATGTCTCTAACTCTTTCTCGAGCACCAAGGCCCTATTTAGGACCTCAATATAAGCCTGAGGCTCCTGAGTCACTAATTGATTCCTAATCTCATCATTTAACCCTTGTAGGAACTTCTTGGTCATCCTCGATTTATCTTTACTAATGAGAGGTACATGATGAGACAATTCAATGAACCTCGCGCCATACTCTGCTACGGCGCGACTTCCTTGCTTAAGTTCGATAAGTGCTCCTTCCCTCCAATTCTGAAGGTTATCGGGAATATACTCTTCCCAGAAAGCCTCCTCAAACGTCTCCCAAGAAATTTCCTCATCCAACCATCCCATTGCTCTTTTCTTCCCAGCCCACCAATCATCGGCTTCTTTTTTCAATTTAAAAGTTGCAAAGGTAACACTTTCACTATCAGAATATTGGATAACTGTAAGTACTTTCCCCAATTTCCTAATCCAATTTTTTGCCTTCAGCGGATCTGCTTCTCCTAAAAATTCAGGCACATTCGCTGCCTTAAACCTCTTGTACATAGATGGAATCGATTGTGGCGCAAGAAGCAGGGCCACATGATGCCGTTCCATCTTCTCTAGAACATGCATCACCGTTTCTAGCAAAGTCACATACTAAGCTTCTCAATCATGGGGGATACTAGCACTACCCCGGCCATATCTTCTTCTCCTTTCATTAGCCATCCTAAAATCAAGACAGATGCAATATTGAAACCCCAAAAGTTAGTTAGAGAAAAGAAAAATATCCACCAGCTTCATGAAATTCAAACTTAGCCTAGGAGTCAACTTCTTAAGAGTTCTGATCACCTTGGTTACCAAGACTTAATCCTATGAAAATTTAGTAGAAAGATTCAAACCTATGCTTCCGCTTTTCGATCGATCAATTC
>JAODPA010066968.1:0-10733 GCA_025585075.1 Nepenthes mirabilis
TTTAATGGGCTCGGACGCCGCGAACGGGTCCAAACGCGCGAGATCGGACCCGCGGCCGACATATATGCATCATTGGGACGTGGGGATTCCAATTTTGGGGTCAATTTCATGATACGAGGTCGGGAAACGGGAAACCCCCAAAATCCCGTGGGTTAGGGTTTCGGTAAAACCCACCCGGGCGAATCGGACACGATTCGGACAACTAACTACATTTTCTTGGACCTCAAGGCATGGGTTTCGATATTCTAACATTCCCCGTGGGTATCGACACAAAATACCCAACGAAAATACATAAAACAACGAAAGAGAACGAGAAGTGGGTATGAGAACACTTGCCTCGACGCGTGCTTTCACCTTTATACCTGGCTTTCGGGCGGAATCGGACTCCCGGGCTCGATCTCCTTCCTTCTCTCTCTAGTCGCGCCCCTCTCTCTCTCCTCAAAACCCTCGGTCGATCGAAAATGAGGGAGAATGAATCGCACGGAGCGAATATATACTACGCCGGCCGCTCGAGCGCCCTTCGAGCTACTGGCGAGCGGCCAGAATACAGGAGGTTCTGGTTTATCCGCTCGAGCGCCCCATCGAGCGGCCAGCCCACGGGTCGGTTCTGCTTTCTCCGCTCGAGCGCCCCATCGAGCGGCCAGCAGGCGCAAGCCTGCTGGCAGGGCTTCAGCAGCCCGGACCCGAATAATTTTCCCGATTTTTTTTCCGATACCAAACCTTAATTATCCCATAAGATTAGTATTGATCATTATCATACTAATCACCTCATAATTGTCGGGTTCACAAATCCGGAACCTCACAGAGCGTCCACGACATGTCCTATAGTATCTCTTTATCCTCTAGATCCATGAATCTTTTTACGTCAACCACCCAAAGTCGACTTCACCTTCTAACTTATATGAGGCAACATCACCCTATCCCCTTCCGAACATTAGATCACCGCAAATACCATCTCAATCTTCAGAATTCATATCTCAACCTCTATAGGATCCGAGCTACCCAAAAGTCTAGGTACTTAATTATTACTAAATTGATTATAAATCGATATCCTTAGATTGGCTACACCAAAATTGACTCTAAGTTATACTAACCCCAAGCCATCGATTCCACTTTATCCATCATGCTTAATTATTATATTCAACCATCCATTCTTAGAAAATTACTAGCTTGAGGACCTCAACCCAGAGTCGATCAAACTTAAACTTCAAACCAAACATGTCTACGTAGACCTCAAATCGATGATGATGTATTGAAGCACTAGCTCGGCATCGGTCAAATCTAAACCTCAAGGCTTCACCCTACAACTTGTCCTCTTGACCTTGTGGTCGGCCACCATAAGAAATTCTTCGTATAGAAGCTAATGCTAACACTCTTTCTATAATAGGGACAACTCGGGTTAGCCTGCTCTTAGGACACTTACTAGGATAATTTAAGTGAGACAAACAAGCCTAACTTAGTGCTAGCCTAATTTACCGGACTAGGACAACAAGGACTACCTGGTCCAACTTAATTATGCTACACCATCATATACTTGTTTAATTAATCATAATCTTACCTAAGCTTCCGTATGAGATTTAAACAAATCTAAGGTATCTTTTTTCTCTGATACCAACTGTGACGGACTATATTTTCTACCAAAAATCTGACAGAGTTTCATCTATAATATAGCCACAAGCTAATATAAAAACATAAACAATCTCTTATACAATACATAGAATACATCCAAATAAATCCAACATTTGACAACATACAACAATCACACATAAAATTACATAGGATCTAATTTACCACATATTATTTCATGGCTCCAATACTGTGTAACTAAACCTAACATCAGCTAATGAAAGATGACACTACTTACCTGTTACATACCATAATAACCTGCAGAAGCATATATACATCCAAATACAGCAAAAGTTTAACTATCTAATCATTAGTAATATATATAATATACATTAACAAGCTTGACTGAAAATATAAATACATACAATTTTTCATAACGGATACAAAACTATAAAATACAAATGCTTGTGTGATCCTCCGAGTCCATGCCTAGTCAACTTCTAGCCTCCACTTTGTCCCATCGGGTGTAATTAGCCTGTGCTAATCTGGAGGAAAGGAAAGGGTGCAAGGGTGAGCTAAATGCTCAACAAGTGTAACATAAACAAATAATAAGAAATATATTCCAAATGAAATAGGAAATGAGATAGAAGCAATATGTAAAGATGCATGAAGATGTGAAACATGAATTAATACACTTTTCAATTTACATTTATCTTTGTAGACAAGGGCCAGTAGGCCTTACCAACTAAAAGTTTGGGAGAATGAGGAAATGATCATGATACTTGTGACGGACCGGCTATATTCCACCACATAAGGCCATCGTCAAGCCTATCTTTTACATCATATATAGAATGATTACCAACTAGGTGGATATGAAAATGTTTCTTTTCTTTTATATATACCATTTATTTCATACACAAGATCGCTTAAGGCCAAACTCTTTCAGTTGGCCATCACAGTGCTAAGTCTCACACCTGGCCGGCCAACACTCAGGTTGTTCGACTATAAAAACGTTGACATGACATGACATGGGATGCTACTAGAAATATGGACTGCATTCATCCATATTATAATTACGAAAACATGCTAACATCTATAAATTCTTTTACAGCGGAACTTATTTTACAAATCCTTCTCAAAACATCAAAAGAAATACATCAATTGTTTCACTAATCAGCTCCAGCCAACAATGCCGTCTAGTTACTTCATATGACTCTACTCAATTTCGTCCTCCATGAGCTTCTCATCATCTGAAAAATAGCAACAGTGAGCTACAAAGCCTAGCAAGGTACCCACATGTAGAAAACATTAACATACATACAATCGGATCAAAATAAGGGTTCATAACATACAAAAATCATCATATCATTTCTTCTTAAGTTCAAAATTCCTTGTTCTTAATCTTATTATCTTGTGTTCAGAAAATCCATAAAAGCCAAACAAAATACTTATCATCTTTAGGGACCGGATGGAAGCAGACAACATCGAGAAATGGTTGTGTGCTACCCCACAACCTAGAGCCGTATCCTCTCATTATACACCCTAAGGCAGGCGGTAATGCCTTTTACCCGGCATAGGGGGGCCGTTGTCCAAAAGCCTTATGCCACAGAAATTTTCTTATGGCCCAGGGGCAGTCCTCGAGTGTCACTCCAATATCCTTCATCCATCTTTAATAGCAAGTTTAATGAAAACTCGGTTCTTTAGTTCATATCTTTTAATGGTCATCCATCATAGTTCAAAAGTCGGAAGTCGTAGAGTTCCACTTGCTATCCGGATTGCATACATTTTTCATTGTTTTTATAGCCTTTGTTCTTAACTTCAAACAATTGAAGTCCGTATAGCCTTTCCTTTAATATTTTAAAACCGAAAGTTTTTTGTCAAAATATCAGAGGTCTTACTTATCAAAGCCGGAGGTCTTTTCTCAAAAGCCGGTTTCAAATCATTGATCTTATACGTCGCTTTACATGCCGGTTTCAAATCCATGGGACAAATTCCGATTTCAAAACATGCTCTAAGGCCGGTTTCAATTTCATGGGGCAAATTCCGATTTCAAAATAAATGCTCTTAAGGCCGATTTCAATTTTCATGGGACAAATTCTGATTTCAAAGTACATGCTCTTAAGGCTGGTTTCAATTTTCATGAGACAAATTTCGATTTTAAAATACATGCTCTTAAGGTCGGTTTCAAATTTTATGGGACAAAGTCTGATTTCAAAATACATGCTCTTAAGGCCGGTTTCAATTTTCATGGGATGCTTGCCAGTTTCAAAATACACTCTCGGGCCGGTTTCCATTTCATGGCACAAATGCCGAATACCTTTCTTTTAACAAAGCCGAAGGTCCTTTCTCAAAGGTCGGAAGTTTTTCCTTAAACATGCAATTATCGAAGTTCATGCAGATCAACAAATAACCCTACTCCGTGCATAAAGAAACCAAACATCATAAACAACAGGGCTTCTTTTAACATACGGTTAATAGAGATTCTTCCTTAAATCAAACGATCAGAACAAATATCGTACATACGTAACATAAGTTCATCAAAATGAGACATACTTGCGTTGCAATCACAAACTTAAAATGGGGTGAGTACACTTACATTAATTCATGAACTTAAAACAGGGTATACTTGCATTAAAAGTATGATCAACAAAAAGGTGAGTACTCTTGCCTGAATTTCTTTACTTTGTCCTGAAATTTTGGTCTTCCTTTACTAGAAAATTCTATTGAGAGCCTCTTCCTAACCTCTTTCCTTACGCTCTCTACTTCTTATTTATAGGCCCTTGGGTCTGACGGTAGTAGGCAGGGCAAGTCAACCATTCAGGGGTGGTTAGGAGTAGGTTACCTACTTAGGCATGGTTATTCTGACTCTACTTTTCGTAAGGGTTTCCTTATTACTTCTGGTCAACTGGCTTTGACCAGATTTAGGTTTCTCTTTCTTACACATTCTGGTCAACTGGCGTTCACCGGATTTTACTCACCTTTAGCATTTTCAGTTTACTTTCTTGTTTCCCTTCCTTCTGGTCAACTAGCGTTGACCGGATAAGCCTTCCTTTACGTTGCCTGGTCAACAGACGTTAACCGGATTACGTCTTTTTTTTTCACGCTTTTCGGTCAACACTTGTTGACCAAATTACTATTCTTATTGCATTTTTTTGTCAACTGGCGTTGACCGGATAGCCCTCAATTTCCCTTGATTCGATGTCAGGGACTTTCTACATTTTAGGATCTGGGCCATTACAATACTCCACTTAATCTAATGCCAAACTGCATACTTAATGTCCTATAGCGGACGATATACTCTTTCATCGGTATACAAGGCCAAACACCACGTGACGAGTGGTATACCTATCATCCAGTATGCAAGGCCAATAAAATACTCCCTAACCTCCTGCGGTCCAGAGGCAGTCCTCGTACTTTCACAGCAACATCCTAAGGCACGCCAAGGAATATCACCTACTATAATACACGATCAGGATAATCATTGAGTTTCACTGTAATATCAATGGCCTACCAAGGGATATTATCCTCCATAACATAAATTTGTGGTCTTGATTTCATGGTTTCTTATTCTTTGAAGGAATGACCACCAAACTTCTTTCATAAATTTCTCTCTCCAGAAGAACAAATCATACATATAACAAATTATGGTATTCCCTTAGTATACCTGCATAGTTTTCATAATTTTTTTAGATTTAGGTCTTCACATGACTTAATTTATATGCATGGACATCATAAAGGATAGGAAAGAGTAGAAATTCTTACCATAGAGAGACAATTGTAATTTTAGAGGCTTGTGGATAACATTTTCTTCACAAACGGTTCACCAATATACTTTTTTGGAGTATACAAACAAACATATGCAAATAATCATTGCTTATAAAACAATTAAACCATGTGGCATCATGCAAAAATACTTATAAGCCTTGGGTGAATAGTCACTTCATAGGTTTGGGGATTCATATGTGCAAAACGGAGCAAAATATGAAAAATCAGACACCCAAACGATAAATAACCCTATTCAAGGTTTGGGGTTTTCATTATCTATGGCCAAATTAAGCTTGGAACTCAAAATAATAAGCAAACGGTGGTCGGGTTCGAGTCTAGGGTTCCGTCGAATGAAATTCCATATAAAACTACCAAATCGGATATTCAATCGATAAATTAATATATATAGAATATGGATAATAATATTCTAGAGCAAATTTATAAAAAAGCCCCAATAATTGGAGAACAAAATCATCCGGACGTGATGTTAGGGTTTTGGTGTGAAAACCAATCAAAATGTACGAAATTGAACATGAAATTCATGTATATGCATGTTCAAATCATGGGTATCATAAATACATGCATGGGTTTGGTATCAAGAGAATAATTCCCGAAGGGAATTGAACAAAAATCAAAAAGAATGGGAGAAAATGGTATGGGTACACTTGCCTCGACCCGATCTATCATTTACCCAACTAGCTCGAGCTCGAAATTGGACTCAAGAGCCTCGGATTCCTCCATTTTCCACTTCTCCTTCGAGCTCTCCCTCCTTCTCTCCCTTATTTATATCCCCAAAACCATGTGAAAATAACGGTTAAAAGCCTGCACACGGCGTATATGAGGACTAGCGCTAGCCACGGACCCCGCGAGCACAGGTGTTCTAGATCCAGTGCCTGTTGCGGGTGCTAGAGCGCCCGGCAAGCACCCTGCAGGCAACCCACCTCCTCCGCCTGATTGCTCCTCCAAAATATATTTTTCCCGCGTACCATAAGCCTAATTTTGATTACATTAATTTAATACATTGTGATTACCATAATTTAGAACCCGAATCCTATTTACGAATTAATATTTTTAGATTATAACGCAGGTTCCCAAATCCACCAATTTTGGGACTTTGGGCCTTTCGATGTAACTTCTACCGTGTCCTTAGATCTCAATCCACTTATATTAACTTAATTACTTATATTTACTATATTGTGAAAATCGATATCTTACAAAATGTGACGGACCAAATTATTTTCCTTAAATAACCTCCATCAATAATCTCATAAACTAATGCTCATAATTTAATATTATGGATTCTACAAAAATTTCAGCAGAGTTTCCTCTACAATTAGACGAAAATAAAAAATACAATTTATTTAGAATAAACCTGTATAAGCACACAACTATCCATATTCAACATTTTTGCCTATAACACAATATACTGGACCACAATTGTCGTAACATCCATGGCTCCAACACGACACATCTAAACTACCATGTTGGATCTAACAGATGCAAATAAATACTTGTTCACAAATCCATATACAACCTGCGGAAGCATAAATAAATCTAACACAATGGAAATTAAGTTGTCTAATCATCAGTCATTTTATACCGTATACATCAATCTTTTCAAAAGAAAAATATACATATAGTTACACATTTTATTCAAACGTATGCACTAATCAATTAATTCTTGGTATTTCGAACATCCAACTGGTAATTTATCAAACCCAAGGCATAGGTAACTATAATCCCAAGTCAATTTATGCATTAAATCTCAAATTGAAGCTCAAACGGTGTCTAGGCATTGGTTAAAAGCTTCACGAACGGAATTCCACCAATTTCCACAAATTCAGATACCCAATCGGAAAATTAACTCACCCAAGTCACATGTAATCATATTCTAGTCCCAAATAAATCAAAAGCCCCAAAATTCGAAGCTCAAAACCACCCGGACGTGGGGTTAGGGTTTTGCGACCGGAAATTCATATAATTCCACCAAATTGGGTACCCAATCGACAAATTAACTTATGAGAGATATGGGTAATCACATTCTAGTCCTAATTCATGCAAAAGCCCCAAAAATTGGAGGCTGAAACCACCCAGACGTGAGGTTAGGGTTTCGCAAATGTAATTGGGGTTTTTGGGCAAAATTCGGTATAATTCCTCAAATTTGGATATGTAATTCATATATATGCATGCTAGAATCATGGGTTTTACAAATACATGCATGGGGTCGGGTATCGGGACAAAAATACCCAAAGATGATCAAACAAAAATTAACAAAAATGAAAGAAAATAGTATGGATGTGCTTGCCTCGACGTGTTCTACGATTTCTGTGAGGTTCCCAAAACTAAAATAGATTTTAACATGAAACAATCAATATTCCTCTACTTAATAATAGACTTATTGGATGATTGAATGAAAGTATTGGAAGAGAACTTGGTAAGAAAACTTGTGTTGCTAAAGCTACCACCCATGACTCCCCGCCTACCGCTCGCTTGAGCGCCGCTCGAGCGGAAAAACCAGAGGCTTCCTCGTCTGTGGAACGCTCGAGACCGCTCGAGCGCCTTCCAGAAGCTTCCGGAAAGCTCTCGCGCTCGCCTGGCGCTCGAGCGGCCCGATGAGTATAAATACCCGGCCAAGCTTCACGAAATTTCACTTTCCCACTTCTTCCAGCCATTTTGGGGAGGAAGAGAGAGAAGGGGCGCCTAGCTTAGAGAGAGAAAGAAGGAAATCAAGGCATAGAGACCGAATTTGTCCGAATGCCAGTTAGAAAAGTGATAGCACGCGTCAAGGCAAGTGTTCTATCTCAAATGCATGTTGCCCATTGTCATTATCATGTTCACAGTTTGATAGTGACATATGATTATACTTGCTGAACGATAAGCTCACTCTTGTTGTCTGTTATTTTTCCTCCCAGATGAAAGCATTTAGCTGTTGCTGGATAGTTAGAACAAGGAAATGGCTTGCTTGACGGGACTAGACAGACGACAAGTGCAGCAAAGATTTGGACATAGAATTTGATATGGACAGCCACTCGGGGTTAAGTATGGTTTATGGTTGTTTTTATGGTTTTATTATACTTCCGCAGTTCATGGTATCGTAGTATGCTTCCACATTTTGTTTGAGTATTATGTTATTAGATGGCATCTATTGAACCCATGAATGATATGGCAATTTGAGATCCTGTAAGAAGCATGCTTGTGCAGAGCCTATTTAAACAGGTTGTATATCGGTCTTTCGTCCAATTATAAAGAAAACTCTGGGCATTAACGATGTTTTATTGACGAAGGGTTATTTAAGGAAAATAACCTGGTAGGTCACAATTTCTCCAACTAGCTCGAAGCCAGAATCCGTCTTGAAGGCCTCGGTTTGGCTGCTTCTCTCTCTTCTCCCTCCTCTCTCTCTCTACCTAAACATTGCTTTTTTCCCCCAAAACGCATCCCCAATGAATTAAAAAAGAACCAGACGCGGCTTGTACGCGCATTGGTGCTCGAGCGCATGGTAAGCATGCGACGAGCGCAGCTTTACTGCCCGGGCCACGCTCGAGCACATGGCGAGCATGCGACGAGTGCAGCCTTACTGGATTCTGCACTTGTCATGGGCTCGAGCCCACGGAGGGCGCGGGTTAGGGCCGCGTCAAGCCTGTAGCAAGCCCACATCGCGTTTTCACCATTCGGGACCCGTTTTGACCATTCTAACCCAATTCTTCACACCCTTGGACCCTACTTTTGATTATATAACCTTAATAAGTTAAGATTATTGTAATTTAAAATCCAAGATCTTATTTATGAATTAACATTTCACAATTTACAACTTTGGTTCTCGATTATGCTAATTTCAGATCTTTGGGCTTTTCAATTCGATTCCTTCCATGGTCTTTGACCTTGATTCACTTATTTTAACTTAATTACCTCTTAATTACTATATTTTAGAGTTTAGAACCTTACCATTTATTTTAACTATATCCTAGGAATCAGTACCTTACATAGACCCCATGCATTTTGGTGCTCAAGCTGTGGTTGGGCCTCCATCAAGTAAAAGCTAATCTGTTTTTCACATACTCGTGTGCCTTGGGCACCAATCGGTCATTCCTTGCTTTATATGACCTGGTCTAATTTTGATTATTTGATCCAATTTTTAATATATTTGACCTCAATTTTAATTATATTAATTTAATCAATTAAGATTATTATAAATCAAATACTCGAGCCTTACATATGAGATCTACCAAATCTTGAACCTTGGCCTTTTCAGCTTGCATTTTTCTTCTCAAAGGACTTTTCTATCTCTAATTTGTACACATATAATAAGGCCCAATCAAAAACTTTACCATATATCCTCAACCTTTACGTCACCAACTACTTTTGAATCATATCATTTAACCTTTGTAGAAATGTCCTCACTTTTCTTGTCTTATGCATCACTACATGTGGAACATAATGAGCTAATTTTGTATTCTTAGCATCAAATGTCAACACCGTCATATTTTCTTACTGCAAATAGGTAAATTTATCCTCTTACTCTCATAGACTCATTAGAAAATATTTATCCAGAAATGTCCTTAGAAATATATTTTATAGAATCTCTTCATTCTACAGTATGAAAATCCTCTTTTTCATCACCAACTAAAGATCAGCTTATCCGTTCAACTTGTACAAAATGAACATATTGTAAGGTACCACTTTTCAAATATCGTAATTATGAGTAATTAAGGTAATATAATAAAAATTAGTGTGAGATCCAAAACTTTAACTACTTAAAATAAGTTTGCCCCCTTTTGCATCAACATGTGAAATCAGCATAAGAAGGCGGAACCGCCACAAAGGAATGAAATCGGCCCATGAGGATCGGCCCGTGTACTGTGAGATCCAAAATTTACAAATTCCTTGCCCCTTTTACAGCAAGCGAAATTAGCTCCTATGAGAAAATTGGAACCGGCCCTTAAGTAGCAAAACGGCCCAACAATTCGACCCAACCTTTTTTGCCTCAAATGAAATCGGCCCCTCAAGTGTGGCCGAGCACGTGCCTACAGGAGAAAACCTAACTAGTTGGAATCCAACGAAGCGGAGACGAAGCGGCGACCAAAGGAAGTTGGTAAAACAACCTCGTTGCCCCTGAAAATAAGTACGGGGCAGGTGACCTACCCGATTTGCCCCACCAACTCCTTCCTCTATATAAATCGATCGATGCGAAGGAGGAGGGGAAGGAGAATTCAGCTGGTGCAAAGGAAAGAGGAACGCTTCGGGAATTCAAAATTAGGCAACCCAACTCTCAGGCAAGTGTACCTCGGACGCCGTTTTCAAGTCCATATTTTAAGATTATTGCAAGTGTATTCCGTTTTAAATTGCATGTCCCAGTATTCTTCACTCCCATCGACCGACTATTCTGCAATGTTTCTCTCATATTT
>JAODPA010066970.1:0-12725 GCA_025585075.1 Nepenthes mirabilis
TATTATATTAAATTTTTTTAGTATTCGTTGTCTTTTATAGATTTTATATGCTGTTTAATTGCCTATGTCTTCAAAACTACCACAGATATGATCTTATTTTCTATCTTTTTACGCATCATCCTTTTCTGACTATCAACTAATTCAACATCAATTAGTTGCCACACATCACTAGAGCTTTTTCTAGGGGCTAGATATGCCACTGCGGTTGCATAATGCCAGCTTGGCATGTGGGTCCCCATACAGGTTTGGTGTCATGCTGACGTGGCCATTTGCCGGGTTTAGATGAGTTCTATGACTAGTATGTTGTGTATTATCTGGCCAGTATGGAGTTAGGCTGTTTGGAGGGCCTGCTGTGCTATGATTTGCCGGAATGCTCCTACTGCTGATTTGTAAAAATGTCGATATCTATTTTGCCAGGTTTAGTTAGTTGCCGATATGCAACAAAATACTGAAAATGTCAAAATTGCCTGGTATGCTGCTACTGGCCGAGATGGCTATCTACCCGGTTTACAACTATGCTGTGATAGTCTGTAAATACTGCTGAGTCTTCCTACCGGTTGAGTCGAAGGCTTGTGGCCGGTTTGGATGGTGGTCTTTGGGCGGTTCCCTTTAGTATGTTTTCTTTTAGTATCATAAAATATTTCATGGTGGTATTCGGGGTATACCCTAACGTCTATATTCTCTCTTTAAATTGAAACAATACTTGGGAATAAAACATAATTTTATAACCTCTTTTAATTTAATTCCATTTTACTTACCAAAAAAAAAAAATTCTAGAGGCCAACAAGAGGTACCGAATGTAACAATATCAATGAATTAAATTATAACTCTAGTATATCAAAATTATTATGATAACCATCAATAAATAGTGTAATTGATATAGAAATTTTGGTGATGGTAAAATAGGGATAATTATTACCTACCACAAAAATAAGAAAAATTACGAGTCATAATCAAACTATGCAAAACAATTTATACAGAAAAAAGGTCAAATTTAAGACAAATAAGACAGTACGATATTAAATTACTTAGAATAGATATGGAAATTTTGAGGGATTTGTTGAAAAAATTGGAAGAGGGAGAGAGCACTTATAGACTTTGTAGGGAAATGTATTTTTTATCACTTGGTTTTACTGGGGAGGGATGGGGTCACAATGGTTGTGTGTGTTGTCCGGTACTACCACAACATAGCACAAGACCCGGGCCAATATGCCACATGGGCCCAAAAGTCCTGGTCTGACACGGTTCAAGATTTTGGACCGTATTTGACACCGTCTATAATTATTCATACAGTACTTAACCTGCGATAACATGCTAGGTCGTACCATTCAATCAAGAAAAGGGAAAAATGGGACACATTAACCACTCTTACGATGCCTTAATGATGTGCTGTTTTTCCATTTATCTCTAGCAATAAGTCTATATAAAAATAGATAAATGAATAAATGCATATTACTGGAAGCATCCTAAGAATGCGAAAAGGCATTCTCAAAACATTTCTCCAACAATTTACTACAGGAAGACAGTTCTATTGCCCGCCTTTATCAACTGTGAACCAATGGTAATCAAAAGACAGACCACGAGGAATATTACATTTCCACTGATGAAATAGAGGTGGTTGTATATTATCATATTTCTACATAAAATTTAAGACTTTATATTGTTCTTTTTTGTACATGTAGAAGATAGAAGAACCTCATCACCGCCCGGGGTGCCTTCTTCGAAGAACTAGATCAAACACTATACCTGTTCAAACAACCGAAAATTGGGTTTCAGTCTGCCGGGATTTAAAACAGAGGAAGATATCATTTTCATTGATGAGCTAAAACTTGTAACAGTGACTTTGTTTGAGTAGCTAAGTGATGTAACAAAAATATTGGGTGGTGCCTTACTCAAACTCAGCTAACTAATGAAACGCCGCTGTCAATGAGGTTTGAGCTATTTTAGTAAGACCCGGGTTGAGGCCATGAGACACTGCCCCTAGTTAATATGAAAACAGAGCAAGAAAGAGAGAGAGAGGCGTTGCCTTCCGCCGAGTTGGGGGTGAGAAGAGAGAGCCAAAACCCAAACTGACCGCAATCTTTTCGGTTTTCGGTTTGGATGCAGTTCAACAATCTTTAATTTTACAGCTACCCGAGCTAAACCAGTTTGATCGGTTGAGGTCAAAAAAATTGCTCATGGTTGGGTTATCCGATCCATGACCATCCCGACAGTCAGAACCATCAACATAATATTTACCTGAAATTCCACCACATGGAACAACTCGTCAAAAGCCTTCTGTGAGTGCAAAGACTCGACCGGTGAACGGTGCAGGCATCTTGGACACAGCGCCTTTAATTTCCTGTTAAAACTGTGTCAGAAGCTCAATACACACATTGATAGTCTATGCTCAAGTGAGTATAGAAAGAAGGTTTGATTAACATTATCAATGACAGCAATCTGTATTCAACTATTCATTCAACTCAACGCCCTAAATTTCATAGTATAGGAAATAAGCAATCTTTATTTAGTACAAAATTCTGCTGTGTTTAATTTCCCAAACAATAAGCCAACAGCCTAAAGCTGCAACAAAGCTTATAAATCCCATCAACTGTGGCCAGAGATATATGAACATGTTTCCTTCATTTTGCTCGATTTATTGTAACATCCTTTGAGAATAGAATCAAAACCCTTACAACAATATCAAAGCAATTTCAATCATTATGTTTATTTTCTCATGCATTTCCGTTTTGAGAGAGAATTTTTTTCTCCCACATCAACGCGTTTGCAGCTTCTGCTTTTCCTGTTAGCATAAGGTTCTCAACTCTTTAAGAATTACAGAATTCTGCTATGTTTTACTTACTGTGGCCAGATATGTGAACATGTCTCCTTCATTTTGCTCGATTTAGTGTAACATCCTCTGAGAGTAGAATCAAAACCCTTACAATAATATCAAAGCAATTTCAATCATTATGTTTTACCTTCTCATACATTTCCATTTTGAGAGAGATCTATTTTTCTCCCACATCAACGCATTTGCAGCATCTGCTTTTCCTGGTGGCATAAGGTTCTCAACTCTTTAAGTATTCCTCTTTTCTCTCATTGGCCAATTATTAGAAAAAAGAAAAAAAAGGTATTCACATTGGTCACATCTTCAAATCAAAAACACCAGAGGAAGAACCGACAAGCAATCTAATTTTTTTATTTTTCTTTCTTTTTTTTCCAAGTGGGAGGAGGGAGCACGGTTTTTCATGTGTTCATACTGGGATATATCATTTGCAGCCAATAAAATGAATAAACCATGGGATGATAAGTGTCACAGGTTACCAGAAAGATTTTCACCCAGTGTATGTCAGATTTTGCAGGTATAATTTTCAGCAAAAAAGTACGACAGGAAGAATGCAATTACTAATCATTTTGAATCTCTTGTTTTCAAGATAACACTAACTTACATGTGGGGCAAACAGAAAAGTTAATTTCTATATTACTAAGTTATTTCTATATTACTAAGTTATCTTACTCCACGTAGCAAAAAGAAATGTCCCAAAAGCAATTGTAAATCACACTCTTTTGAATCTCACCAAACAAACACAATTGCAATGTGATTCACTTACCCAACGTGTTACTATACAGGAGATCACCTCAATGTCATAACAAGAATAATAACAATCTTGTTCAAAGAAGATTAAAAGAGGCTGACTCAGATTTTCATTTTAAGTTACATTAATGTGGTTGCCTTGCTTTTGATTTGATCATATAGACGAATCAGTGTCGTCAAAGGTATTCTGGGCGCTTGATAGGCGCTCAGGTGAGGTGACACATGAGGCGAGGCAAGGCGAGGCGAGGCATGGGCACCTCAACCATGTCTGGGCAGGGAAAAATGGCAAGATGCTTGCCTAAGGCAACCAGACGCTCAGGCATCCACTTTTTTTTAAACAAAATTTTGTTAGTTTTCCTAAAATATTTCTAGCATTATAAAAAATTTAAAATTTTACATTTCTTTTCAATATATTTGCCCTTTCATCACCACAATTCACACAACATAAGCTTCTCTTTCTCTCTAACGTTTCATTCCCACCACACCAAACCACCACCTTTATTATTTTCATTGTAGATTGAGGTCATGAACAACAGACCTTGAGAGCAGGCAAACGTTTTAATTTTATAGAAAGTAGGTGCAAGCCTTTGAGTTCTAAAACAATACGAGTAGAAGATGAAAAAGCTGATTCAAAGGCAATAAATGAGATTGATGGCAACAAATCTTATGATGGATTTGATGATGATTTATTTGATGGTAATAATAGTGACGAGGACATGTAATGGATATTGATGATAATTAGAATTAAAATAGTTTAGTATTGTACATATACTAGAAGATATATATTGCATACCAGTGTTTTTATTGATTGTGTTATGTATACTAACTTAATACCTGCTTATTCATATATATATTCATAATTAATTTCAGTTGTTCAAGCCTTCATCAATATATTTTTAACAATTAGTAGACATGATTTATATTTCAATTAACGCCTCATTTGTTTAAGGTGAGTGTCTCACAGAACATAGTGCTTAGCGCCTCAGGCAATATAGAGTCTTAGGGTCTTAGCTCACCTAATGCCTTCGACAACACTTAAACGAATTGAAAAAAAAGATGAATATTTTGCAAACAAATGTATCCAGAAATGAAAAGGATCAGTTATAAACACTAATAGGAACTCACATCAGCTTGGTATCGAGCGGAGAAGTGGATCAGAAGAATTGCTTTGTTCTCAAACTTATGAGAATTTCTGACTATCTGTGATGTTGATGTTTAAAGGTATCAAAAAATACATTGGAAATACACGATAAATGAGTTTTGGTCGTTAGTATGATCTCGACAATGGTTCAAAGGCAAACCTCAGCCAAGTGAGTGTGTCCATATTCTCTTGCATGGTCCACTGTCATTGTATCATCTATGAAGGTGCACTGCAATGGAACACAAAGGAGTGAAAATTAAATTAAATTGTCTTCTGTGTTCTCAAACCTGAACAGAGAAATTTTAAAATATTTAATTTCTCCACGCGCATCGCCAACAAGCTTACAGATCATATATAGATCAGAATAGTATCAGGATAATGCTAGAGCTATCTCGCTCAATCATGAAGTACGAACAGCCATATCAAGGTTATTATACCCAAATTTCTATCCGCAGTATCTTGGAGATTTCTTGAACATGCTGGCACTTTCAATAGTGAAATTGTTGCCCAAGCAGTGCATCTTAATTTTGTTGGCTCACACTCATTTCCAAATGTAATTTTATGATAAATTACAAAAGTATTTCAATTATCGATATAAATATTAGCCAATATTGTATATATTGGAAGACATGTATCAATGTTGAGCCCCCAATACCAATATTTTCCGACGCCTCAACAATATTACGATACGTCGTTAAATCGGTGAATATATCGAGATACATCAGCTACGGCCTATATACCAGCCAATATGTCCTATATATCGGCTGATACGTCCCTACCAACTTATGATTTCCAAAATTTATTACTTCAGATATATCTAGTACTGATATGTATTGTCAAATTGTTAACAGGATTAATATTTATTGTGCTTTTAATTGAGGTACAGTTACTTTTTTTCAAAATAGGCATGTATAGTTAGGTGATTGAGAGAATATTCTGGCCATAATTAGTGGTATCCTTAATTAGCAAGATTAAGAGGAAATCATGTTGTAACTAAGGGAAAGGATTGTTGTACATTCCTATATAAATGGATCCCCTCAAGATAGAAAAGTCATTCTGACAAAATTGTCATAATATTAGAGTTGATACACAAACCTTCCTCTAAATCTCTCGATATTTTTTTTCTTAGAAATTAGGGTTCTCGATATTTTGTCAAGAACCATTCTCATATTTGTGCTATGAAGGAGGCTTTGGTTCTTGTCTGGAATTCGCTCACCTTCTAGTTCTTGATATTTTGTCAAGAACCATTCTCGTACACATGCTACGCAAGAGGCATCGATTCTCGTTTGGAATTCGCTTGCCGTCATTGTTCGTCGTCTTCAATTGCTGTCTTCAATTGTGACCTTCGATTTCTGTCTTCATTCGCCGTCCTTGTTCGTCAAACCCTTGATTGTCGTAGCGTTCACCATTTTCATCGTGGTGATCAAAAGGCTGAATCCTTTCGATTTCGTGTGCTTGAAAAGATATCCTCAGTTTCGTCATCATGATACTGGAAAGGTGGTCACTGATTTTGTGTCTCCATCATGTTACCCTTGATTATTTTCGCATCTGGTTCTGATTGAGAAGTGAATCCCATTACCAGGTCATTGGAAAACGGAAATAATATCTTTCACCTAAATGGCAAAAGTTGCTTTGCTTGGAAGTTCCAATTCAAGATGTATGTGAAAGGGAAGGAGCTGTGGAACCATATAGATGGCACAAGTAAAGCTCCAGCCAACAGAATAAATCTTTTCCAAAGGGAAAGGATGCAAGAATTGTGTCTTAACTATTAGTATCTATTGATCCTCATATGGTGAATAATCTTTATTCCTTTACTATTGCTAAAGAAATGTGGGAGTATGTGAAACATGTATACAATCATGACAATAATGCACAAAGGTTTCAGTAGGAACTGGACATCGTAAACTACAGTCAAGATAATGCGTCCATTGCACATTTTTTTATAATGGCTTCCTTAATTTATGAAGCGAACATTCGAATATTATTCATGCCAATGTTCCCTAAGAAGCACTAGGTGCACTTCAGGAGGTGCATGAAGCAAGTCAGAGAGATCAATTCCTAATGAAATTACAATTAGAATTTGAAACTAAACGGACAAGTTTACTAAATCATGATCTTGTCCCCTCATTGGATATTTGTCTTGGCAAACTGTTAAGAGAAGAGCAGCGACTGGCCACCCCACTTGTAATGACACAAAACAGAATTCACTCTGAAGGTTTTACCGTGGCCTACACAGCTTAAGGAAGAAACCGTTGCAGTTACAAGGAATATGGGCATATTGCACGTAGTTGCAGCAAGAAATTTTACAACTATTACAAGAAGATTGATCATATCATCAAGAAATGTCCTATACGACCCCAAAACCAATACACAAAGGTTTTCCATGTAGCTCTCCAAATTCCACCAGGGGCTTCTGATCCATTACAAAATATTGCAGCCAACTCATCCAAACCAGCTGGTGTTACTCAGCCTAGTCTCACACCAATGATGGTACAACAAATGATTATATCTACCTTCTCTACTTTTGGACTTCAAGGTAAAGACCACAAACTCCTCTTGACTCACATCTTCTAGGTCTGTCGATTTGTGGAGCCTCAAACCATATGACTGGAAATGTAGACATGCTACATGTTATTTGAAAATAAGCAGATGCACAACACATTTAGATTGGCAACGGTAGTACCCTTCCTATTACTACTATGGCAACTTCGGACATGGTTTCCATATTGTTTTTGTGTCACCAGCGCTATCAGCAAACTTGATTTCTATTGGCCAATTGGCAGATACAAACCGTGATGTTCATTTTTTTCATGATGGCTGTCTTGTGAAGACTTTGGTATCTAAAAACTTCATCGTAAATGAGCCTAAAGTAGGACGTTTATTTCTCTCCATTTTTCAATTCCTAGCTTGATGCGTTTGTCATGCTCTACAATTGCTAAAACCAGTGAAATATGGCACAAGAGATTAGGCCATCCAAATTCTATAGTATTGGCACATCTAATAAAGCATGACCATTTAGGAAAACAAATTCAATTTTTATCTCCATATTTATATCTCAATTGTACAGTGTGTAAACTTGGTAAAAGCAAGATCCTACCCTAAGCATGATAGTCGTGCTTTCAAAGGTTTTGAAATCATTCATTCTGATGTTCATTGCTAGTCCAGTCATTTCACATGTGCAGTACAAGTACTTTGTGACCTTCATCGACAATCATAACCATTTTACCTGGGTTTATCTTCTTTGGTCTAAGGTCAATGTGTTTTCTATGTTTCGGAATTCTATTACTCTTGCTGAAAACCAATTTTCCACAAGCATTAAAGTCATACATTCTGACTCAGAGGGAGAGTATATGTCTTATAATTTTCAGAACTACTTAAACAGAAAATATCCTTTCTCTACAATCTTGTCCTCACACACCACAGCAAAGTGGGATAGCTGGGCGCAAAAATAGACATCTTTTGCATATTGTTTGTACTTTGTTAATTGAATCTTCTGTCCCTCAAAATTGTAGGTTGAAGCGTTGTTTATTACTGCCTATTTGATTATGCAGACTTTGTTGTACGACTCTCACTATATACACTTGTTTGGGAACCATCCTGAGTATCAATCCTTTCATACTTTAGGCTGTGTTTGTTTTGTCCATCTACCCGAACTGAATGCCACAAACTTACTTGTGTTTTATGGGATATAGTATTACTCAGAAAGGTTTTATTTGTTATGATCCTATTGCAAACAAAATTTGTGTTTCTAGAAACGTGATTTTCTTTGAGAATCAGTATCTCTTTCAATCATACACTTAACCAACTTCAGATTTTGTTGTGCTTCCCAATTTTGACATTGAGCCTCATACTTTTGAACATTTTCTGCCGGGCCAAGTGTACCAATGCCATCAGCAACAACCAACATCACCCCTTCGCCAACACTACTTCCCCACCCAATCCAGAGGACATTGGACTTCGACACTCTAGCGGAGTCACTAAACCCCCAAATAGGTATGGGTTTTCTCAAACATCACTCACTTCAACTTTGGATACAGTTGTATTACCTCGCTCTTATTCACAGGCAACTTCGCATGCTGGCTGGCAACATGCCATGCATGAAGAACTTCTGACATTGTAAGAAGATCACACTTGGACATTGTGTCCTGTCCTTCTGGCGTGAAATCTATTGGGTGTAAATAGGTCTCCTCCATTAAGTTCCAATCCAATGACTCCTTAGAGAGATATAAGGCTCGCTTAGTAGATCTAGGCAACCACCAGAGTATGAGATTGATTACGAGGAAACAATTATGCCTATTGCTAAGATGATTGCGGTGTCAACAGTCTTGGATACTGCAGCATCTCAAAGCGGGGCTTTCTGGCAGATGGATATTAAGAAAACTTTTCTCCATGGGAATCTCAAGGAGGGAATTTATATGACTCCTCCCCAAGGTCTATTTTCTACACCTTCTTCAAATGTTTGTCACCTAAACTGATCTTTGCATGGCTTAAAGCAGGCACCGCATGCGTGGTTTGATAAGTTCCGTCCAACTATTCCTGATTTTAAGTTTGTTCAAAGCAATCACGACTCCTCTCTTTTTCTCGGAAAGACTACTACAAAGATTGTTTTGCTCTTGGTGTATGTGGATAAAACCGTGATTATAGGATTGGCCTCTCATTTGATTCAGCAATTATAACAGCACCATGAGTCTTCATTTCATATGACAAATCTTGGCCATCTACAGTATTTTGTTGGCCTTAAGGTTCAGTCCACTCTAGAAGGTACATATTTGCATTAGCACAAATATGCACAGGAGGTTATTACTTTGGCGGGACTTTAGGAATGCAATGTCATTCTTACCCCCAGGGTGGTGAACTTAAAACTACAAAAAGGAGAAGCGGAGCTTCTTTTTGATCCCTCTTTATACAGGCAAATGGTCAGCAGCCTATTTAACATTACCTAGCATCAACATTTATTTTGAAGTACAACAAGCCAGTCAGTTTATACAAGCACCATGCCACCTACATTTCTCTATAGTCCGCATATAATTCGTTATTTAAAAGGGACTTTCCAACTTGGGTTGTTCATTCCGAGTGGATCTTCTGTCCTATTGGAAGGTTACAATGATCCAAATTACGCAGTATGTGCGGATACTTATCATTCTGAGACAAGATAATGCATGTTTTTTGGTAATACTCTTACTTCTTAGAAGAATAAGAAACAACCTTGTGTTTCCAAGTCTTCCACAAAATCTGAATATTGTGCTATGTCTTCTGCTTGTTCTTATATTGTGTGGCTCCATGGATTGTTGGCAGAACTCGGTCTTCCTCAGCTCAGGTCTACTCTACTTCATACAGATAATATGAGGGCTATTTAGATTGCTGCCAACTCGATTTTTCATAAACAAACCAAGCACATTGAAATAGATTATCATTCCATACACAAAGCCTTTAATATGGGTATGATCACACTTCCTCATATTTCCACATATCTTCAAATTGTCGATGTGTTCACTAAAGCTCTTGCACAGCACCGACATCAATTCATAATTGACAAATTAATACTTCTTAATCTGTCCACATCAATTTTAAGGGGAATGCCAATAGGATTAATCTTTATTATGTTTTAATTAACGTATAGGTACGTTTTTTAAAATAGGCACGTGCAGCTAGGTGATTTAGAGAATATTATGGCCATAATTAGTGGTATCCTTAATTAGTGAGATAGAGGGGAAATAATGTTGTAATTAAGGGAAAAGATTGTTGTACACTTTCTATATAAATGAAACCCCTCAAGACGGAAAAGCTATCCGACAAAATTGTCATAAATATATCTAATACCAATATGGTCACGACTAAAACCGATACCTATATTTTCATACATGGTCACAATAAAGCAACTTTATCATTGTGCTGACGTTGAACCTTAACTTCTATTGATGCTAGAGAATACTTTTATGCAATAGTCAGGTTAGCTATGTAATTATGGAAACTTTAACCAACAGAATAACCTTTTTTTTTACATGGGTTTCAACCATTACTTGGGTGGACAGGAGCAAAATATTATGTTACAGGCTGGTGATTTTTAACCCATGACCTATCCTTTGGCAAAGAGACTAATCTACCAGGCCAACCCATATTGAAAGAAGATAGACGTGAAAAACAAGAAGTTTAGCCTAGATTTAGCAGCATAATCGTCCAGCTAACCTTGGCACTTTTCGACTTAGCATGCTTATAGGACTATTATTGCAAGAAGATAAATGAAATAAGAAATTGTATTGATAGTAGGTAAGGCGTTATGATTCAACTAAAGGACATCTAATTTTTAGACTCCGCAACAAAGATTCAAACAATTAAAGAGTTTTTCAAGTTCAAGTTACACGAGGGATCCAATCAGGTTTTCAACGCTAAGTCAGATGATGTCTGTTTGGATAGCAAGAATCTAAAGAGAAACAATCATATTGGAGGGAGAGAGGATAACGAGCTCTATAGAGGCCCAAGAGGTAAATAATGACACAAGCTATTATATACAATCACAATAAATGTTTTAAGATAATAATTGAATTGCGGGAACAATAGCTGGAGATCTGTTTTCTCCTTTCAAAGAGGGATGTAATTAAGATTAGAGAAAGTATACTACAAAGAGGAAATTTAATTGTCATGGATGGAGGTAGTAAAAAAGGATTTAACACCTTTTCGATTGTAGAGCAAGCAACCTTCGAATTAAATTCCAGATAAATCTTCCCAGTGAAATCCTTTCCTGTTCATTTTGACAGAAAAGATAATGAGGAAGGAATTGATCCTCCCTATAAATATCCATGTGATAAGAAGTTGACACTTTGTTATTCCCATCAATGATGGGAAAAGTGAAGAGTTGACTTGAGATAAATCAACTATAATCAAAGTTATCAGATTTAAACTCTCTCTTCAATAAAGGATGCAGTAAACAATAAATAGTGGCAAAGTGAAAGAAACCGAAAGTCAAATACTCTTCATGAGAATGAAAGAGAGCAAGTGAAGAAAAGAACTGACCCGGAGCAAGCAATTCCAACCTTCTAATAAGGCAGGAGAAAAACTGTTTGAAATAATGCTCAAAAAGATTAAGTGTAGGTTTGGATCAAAGAAAATATAAAAGAAAGAAAAATAATAAGGAAAAAAGGAAAAGGGAAAAAATGGAAAAAAAAATATTTTCTTTCTTTTGTTTGGATATTGTAGAAATTTATATTTTAAAGGAAAAAAGTTTTCTGGAAAAACATTTTCATTGTTTGGTAATAAAAAAACTAAAAAAAGAAAATACGTGCCTCTAGTATCAATCCCCCTGATATTTTGTGGTTTTTATCACTTCTTATACTCTGATCCTCAGATCCATTAGTGAAAGTCACCATGGAGATTATTAGTAGCTCTTCTATTCATTTTTCTCTCTCTTGATTCCTCCCTCACAGCATTCCACAATCATTTTCTTTGGCACCTAAGCCTAGTGCTAATTCTCCGACACCATCTCCCTCTAAGTCGCCATCACCATCACAATTGAAGTCACCTTTGCCGCCACCATCTCTAACTCGTTCTCCGTCTCCGTTGTCATCTCTATTGCCTTCACCTTCAAAGGAGTCCATGCCTTCTCTGTTGGTGATGAAGACAGTACCACCGGAGAAAAAAATGAGCATTCAGACAGCAGATTGAGCGGTGGAGATAAAACCTGATTTTTTTATCTCACAGTTTTTTGTCTTTGTTTATTTTCCTCTTGTTTTTAAATGAAAAATGATTTTTTTATATAAAACACTAATATTTTCAAACATATTTTTCACAATATTTTTTTCCTAAAATTTTCCATCTAATCCAAACACCAAAGAAAAATTATTTAATTTTTTTCCTTCAAGTTTTCTTAATTCCAAACATACCCTGAGAGAAAACGTCGGGAAAACAATTGCACAGAGAAGGGACGCTACTATGCAAGGTAAAATTAAGTTCTACAATTAACAGCTACCTGAATTGGAGCTGATAAACTTAGATTCTCTATCCCCCCCCCCC